>JAKTVH010000407.1:0-32897 GCA_030557105.1 Candida frijolesensis | reverse complement strand
TCCCCTCTAAGCTATTTTGACGCACTATCTAATAATGCCTCAGTGTTAGGCTAAATTTCTTGTTTAAGGGAAAAAGAGTGCAAAAAAGAAATAGTATGGCACAATCTATTCCCTTTCCGTATATGTATTTGATTTAAAAATAGAACATGACGACAGGGGGCATTCCTTCGTGCTGAATTTCCTATTATTGATGTACTTGATGACGTTTTCACGCAGAATGGTATGAAAGGGAAATGAATCTAGACAATAGTCAAGAGCCTAGATACCAACCATATACAAAGCTGGTGTTGGATTGATTGATCGAAAGGAAATTTTTCAGATTCGTTCTGATGATTTAACCTAAAACAGAAGCTATCTCATGCGCTGCGAGCAATTTTTATTTTTTCGGGAGGTACTGGCGGCACAGACAACTTACAGAACAGCCACATAAATTGTGTGTGAAATGAAATAGAGGCTTACATTCGCCTTGTTGGCTGGTGTGTGTGTGTCTTATCAGAGAATAAGTAAAATAATGTAATGTAATATAATTTAGAAAATAATAAAAGTGAAATTTCAATGAGTCTGGATTCCCGCTGGAGCTGATACGACGAAAACACAAGAAAATCATAAAGAAAATAGCGGTGGTGTAATCATACCTCCACGGTTTCATTTTAGGGCGGTAGAGAAGACAAAGTCCAAGGCACAAGAAGCGGGCGTTGAAGGGGGAAAAAAAGTTTAGATCAACCGAGAAAAAAAAAGAAAACGGAAAAAAATTGATTTCATGACGCAGCTTCGACCCGATTCGTAATTTAGAGCCAGCATCGACGCACAAAATGCAACATATCGCAGCAAATCAGTTCCCAACATCCAGCACTGTTGCAAAGTGCAAGCTGGCAACAAAATCACTTTTCCATTACTTAGCACTTTATCAGCGAGTTATCAAAATCGCATTCCGGATCATGAATTCCACCACTGATTAGATACTGCATTCACACACACACACACAACCAGCCACATACTTGCACATGGGGCAATCACCACAAACATTGTTTCATTTGGTAAGGCACCAACAACAACCCCCAATGTACTCGGGAGAACCCACCCAACGCCCCACAAACCTCGACTACTCCTTTATTCCCAACACCCCTCACATCCCCCTGAAGCCTATATTCGGATATCCTGGTCAATATAACACCGCCATCGGAACATTTCTCATTGTGTTTGTATAAATCCATTGTCTACATCGACTTGTGTATATAATATTTGCTTTGTAATTGCTTCTAAATATAAACATTGACTGTTGATAATTTATTTTTAATTTTATTTTTAGTTGCATCGAACTGACGACGCGTGTCGGCTCATGTGGGCGCTAATCTTACCACGACAAATCATGCATAATAATTTAACCCCAAACGAGAATTTTCGTTCATAATTTACTCTTAATGAATATATGCATTACCCTCCACCCCCTCCAGAATAATGACCTCCCCCTTTCGCCATTCCCGGAATCGAGTATATAAAGAAGTCCCATGACCCCGTTTTCGTTTAGCAAGTTGTTTCTATTATTTTCTAGTTCATCAACAACTTTTACTTTCACTTTTTACTCCTCCTCCTATAGATTAATCTCATTCGCTTGTCCCGCGTTTTCAATCAGGTTATTTTACTGCAAAAAGACAAGATAATAACCAATAATATTCTTCTGAATCAGACGAAAACAAGGCTCACCACAAGAAATTGACTCCTCACTCGTTATTTTCTTCTTTCCATTCACATTCATACATTACCAATGAAATTCACTACCCTCGCTGCTATTGCATCAGCCTTATTCTTAAGCATAAACCAAGCCACGGCTTGTGATCCATTAACTTCCAGTGGCTGTTCCCCAGACCCTGCCTTAGGATCTTCCTTTTTGGAGACCTTCAGTGATGGCTTGGGATCTCATTTTGAAAGTTTAAACAAGCAAGGAGATATCTCTTACTCCGACTCCGATGGCTTATCATTGACCATCAATAAAAGATTCGACAATCCTTCGATCAAATCGAATTTCTACATCATGTTTGGTCACGTTGAAGTGGTGTTAAAGGCCGGTGAAGGGTTGGGTATTGTGTCCTCATTCTATTTGCAATCCGACGATTTGGACGAAATTGATATTGAATTATTTGGTGGTGATCCATACCAATGGCAATCCAACTATTTCATCAAGGGTAATACTGCCACTTACGATCGTGGTGGATATCATGATATTAACAACCCATTGGAAAACTATCACACTTATGTGATTGACTGGACCGAAGATGCCATTACTTGGACTGTTGACGGTGCCCTCATTAGAACCATTCCAAAAGATAATGCCCAAGGTTACCCACAATCACCAATGGCCATCTACGCAGGTATCTGGGCCGGTGGTGACCCATCCAATCAACCAGGTACTATTGAATGGGCCGGTGGTATTACTGATTATAGTCAAGCTCCATTCACCATGCATATTAAATCCATTTTGGTTGCTGATTATTCCTCTGGTAAGTCTTACAGTTATACCGATCAAAGTGGTACTTGGCAATCTATTAATGCTGAAGATGGTCAAGTTAATGGTAGATATAATCAAGCTCAAAATGATATCCAGAATTTGAATAATGGACAATCTGTTGATTCAAGTAACAACAATGACCCATCATCATCATCATCTTCTTCTTCTCCATCTTCATCATCTACATCATCAAGTTCTTCTACTGAAGATCAAACAACCAGCTCCACTCAAGATGATACTACTAGTTCTACTGAAAATGCTACTACCAGTTCCACTGAACAACCTACCACCAGTTCCACCGAAGAAGCTACCACTAGCTCCACTGCAGCTGTTACTAACTCTGTACCTTCACCTTCTGGTGCCGGTACCTCCAGACTCGTTTTCATTGGAACTGGATCGGTCGAATCAAACTCAGTTGCAACTTCTATTGCCGGTGGTTCTATTGTTTCGTCTTCTCCTGCTACTGAAGAAGTCGTCACACCTGCCACTTCAAAAAGTGGTGCTACCACTTTCATTTCAACAGCTGGTAATAGTGTATCTGTTGCACAATCCAGTTCTGTTTCGGTGCTGGTGAATGAAAATAACGCTGGTATCTTCCAAACCACTTCCGCTCTAGGATTATTTGCATTTATTGGTTTCTTGTTCTTGTAATTTGATATAGAGAAGATGGGAACCAAAAGAAAAAGTTTCATAGTTTAATATTTTTCATTTCGGGTTTTTAAGTTTTTAGTCTTTAATTGTTGTTTCTTTGCATTTTATTTAACATTTCTATATCGTTTGTCTTTTCTTCAGTTTCTACGTTCACATTTATATATAAATATATATAACTAATTTTAATTTCAATTGTTCTCTTGTTCTTATTCCTTGAGAAATTCTTCTATTTCTTCCTTCGTCAAGTTCTCACTGCTTGATAATGTTCCAGAACTAGAAGAAACGACAAAGCTGGATAGTTCCTTCTTGTCATCGAAAACACTATAAATTCTGCTTTCAACAGTATCGGCACAATACAATTCATAAATGTCAACGTCCCTCTTTTGTCCAATTCTGTAAATTCTATCACTGGCTTGCTCATGCGTAGCTGGATTCCACCAAGGATCCAAGAATATTGCTCTTGTGGCCATTGTCAAGTTCAAACCAACGGAAGCCAGTTGAATGGATGCCAAAAGAACTGAAGCACCCTGTTTGTCACTAAACTTTTTAATGATTTCTTCCCTTTCATCATGATTAAGCCCTCCATGATAGGTTAAAGTTTTAATCCCGGTTGTTTTCAAATCGGCAACAATGTCCTCAAACCCCATTGTGAAACAACTAAAAATGATGGTCTTTCTTGATTTATCTTCGTTTAGAATCTTCTGCACTTCTTGCATTTTAGCACTTATGTTTACCTTTTTCAAGTTGTTTAATGCTGACAAAAATTCACGGGCTTCAGGGTCAGCCCCAGTAAATGACGGTTCACCCACTGCCCTCGCAAGTATTTTCCAATGTGATGCAGCCTGTCGTGTTCGCATTAACATGCTGTAATGAATTCCTTTATCGGAGTCCGTCGGTTTAAGATTAAGCACAATCGTCATGCTCTCCGTTTTCTTACTTGCCTTCGCCGAATTAAATACATTCATCATTGCTTTGTACACTCTTCTCTCCTCAGGTGAAATTTGGATGACAGTTCTGTACATTCTTTTCTCCTTCAACTGCTTTGATAGAATTTCTTTAGTTCTTCTCAACATAACTGTTCTTAATGTATCAATGAGTAATTCTAAATTCTCTTTGCTTTCATCACTATCTTTTCTCCACAACCCTTTCAAACTCAAGAATTCCCACCGTATATCATCCGTATCCAATGACAAAAGATCTAACAAATTCTTAATATCATATATATCATTTTGCAACGGAGTACCCGTTAGGAACCATTTCCTTTCTGATTCGATGCATGCCATTGCTTTATATCTTTCTGTTTCCACATTTCTTAATGCATGTGCCTCATCAAATACCACTCTATGCCATTCATATTCGGCAAACTTAGAACCCCGATTGATTTCATGCTTCGCTGTATCATAAGTAGTAATGACGACATCATACTTGGGTAATGTGTGTAGTATTCGTTTTCTTTGAATACCGTAATACACAATGTATGACAAACCATTTGCTTTGCTCTCTATTTCTTTTTCCCATTGTCTAATCAAACTCAAGGGACAGACGACTAATGTTGACTTCATAAATGGTGAGCCTTGTTCACGACTATTTTCAAGAATCAAAGAAATAATTTGTATGGTCTTACCTAATCCCATATCATCACAAACCAAGCCTCCTTTAATAGCACCAGCTTCTCTCTCTTTGAGGAATTGTAATCCCAATACTTGATGAGGATAAAGATCAACATTCAATCCCTTGATTTTTTGCTCATCCTCTGCGATGTCAGCAGTTAATACTTCTTCATCTCTCTCTTGTGCTCTCATAAGACCCCCAACTACCATGCGCTCATATTGTATTTCCCGCTCAGTCTTTGGTTTTGGTTTCTTTACTAGAAAATCAGGAGTGGAGTCGTTATCATTATCGCCAGCCGTATCATTCGCATTGACGTCCAAGGAATTCAAGGCTTTTGTGATATCATCCACGTCTGGGTCTGGAGTTTCAGTTCTGTCCAGCGAGCACGTTTGAGAACTATCTCGGTATACGTTGTTCTGCTTGTGTGGAGCTACTTTCGATGTCTTCTTCGTATGTATATGTTTGTCGTTACTGATTTTCAACTTACCCACCCTCTTTGATAACTTTTCCATGTCCAGATCATTCTCACTGGCACTTTTCGACGAATTATCAACAACATCAGATGGTCTCTGTGACGTCCGATTCAGTGAAGGTTTTGGTAATGGGACTTTCTTTTTAGTCAGGAACATTATTCCAGATTGGAAAATGCCATTCTTCGTCATCGGCTTGATTTCTTGTTGGCCACGGCTTTCACACGTATCACCAATGGCATTCAGGGATTTGTTCAATTGAACACCAGCAGTATTGTTCTTGGACAGGGAATCATCTGGACTAGATTGTAAACCTATGGAATTTGTTTTCTTCACAACTTCAACCTTTGACATTACGGTGGGACAGTATTCACACCTGGTAGTTGTTCCCTATCCGAGAATTAAAGATTGTTACAACTAATATTTCTTTTTTTTTTGTCTACTGTGGTCCAAGGTAAGATCCAGGAATGTAGATCTGACAAACGAAAGGAGCAAATAACCTTCTACAAACCTTAAGCTGAATGATGATTTTGATTGCTCTTCTGCTGCAGCTACAATATTGATCAATGAGGATGGTTTCATGTCTTCAATCGTGCCATTTAAGCTGAGAATATGTTGATGTTCTAACTTGAGCGTTGACAAGAAACATCAGCTCGTAACTTTGCTCCACCACAATGGACTTCATGAACTAACTCCCTTCATTCAACTCTTCAATAATAATAAAATGACAGTGTCTTTCATGAAGCAAAAGGCAAATTAACTATCTTGTAGCAGGTTGTTGCAACATTTCTGGAAAAACCATGATAATTACTAACAAAATCCTGCATATAACACAGCCAATCAAATGGACGTGAAAAATGATTTGTACCAATGTTGCGAGAGTGAGTTGTAAGAGAAAAAAAAAATTCAATCGTAGTAAAACGACTTACAGACAACCGATTTCCTCCCATTACGATATCAATTACAAATACAATTACAATGGTATGTCAAGAGGATTCGTCAAATTTGGTTTTGGAACATGAATTATGAAATGGTCTTCATGGGGAGTGCTTTGTCAGATTGACCATAACACATCCCCAGGGCATTACAATTCAATGAGTAGAGATATTTCAACCATCTAATGAAATGATAAATATACTAACTCACTATTTATTTTTAGTCACTTGTTGGTCGTTTACTTGAAAGAAACTCAATCTACGTTGCCACCATCTTTGCTGGTGCTTTTGCCTTCCAAGGTTTCTTTGATGTTGCTATAAACAAATGGTGGGACAACCACAACAAAGGTAAATTATGGAAAGACGTTAAAGGTAAATTCATTGAAAACGATGGAGAAGATGACGAATAAACAAGAATGGAAAGATAGAGTAACTTGTCCAAATAGACTAAACAGAGAGAGATCCTATGTGAGAATGTGTGTTATTTTTTGATTTTTTTTTTGGTCGATTGAAAGAAAGGAAAAAGAATGTATTGCATTTGTACTGTTCATAATTATTCAAGATTTCATATATATTAAAACAACCTATAAATATATTCACTTTTTTTTTGGCTTCAGGAATGACATTTTAAGTGTGGATTGTAGAGCTTGTCAGTTTTTTTCAATATTGTTTCTCACTTTGTCTCTATAAGAAATTTTTCTTTGGCCTTGCGCATCATCTTGGCCCCTTTGTCTTCTTCTTATTCAAGAATATATCAGTAACAATGGCAGTGATTAACCAACCAAATAGTCAAATCAAGCTTACGAATGTGTCACTAGTACGAATGAAAAAGGGCAAGAAGAGATTCGAAATTGCCTGTTATCAAAACAAAGTTCAAGATTGGAGGCTGAAAGTTGAAAAAGATCTTGATGAAGTATTACAAATCCCCCAAGTTTTCATCAATGTATCAAAGGGACAGGTTGCCAATAATGACGATTTACAAAAAGGATTTGGAACCACCAATCAAGATGAAATCATTTTGGAAATTTTAAATAAGGGAGAGATTCAACTTAATGAAAAGGAAAGAAATGCAAATTTACAACAAAAGCAAAATGAATTTTTAACCATCATATCTACCAAATGTATAAACCCACGATCCAAAAAGAGATATCCTCCAAGTATGATTGAAAAAGTTTTAAATGAACTTAAATTCCATTTGAGTCCTACAAAGCCTACGAAAACCCAGGCATTGGATGCCATTAAATTATTGGTTGAAAAGCAAATTATCCCAATTGCTAGAGCACAAATGAAGATTAGAATAATGTTGTCCAAAAAAGCATATTTAAAGACTTTCCAAGATGATATCAAGCCAAACATCGATCAAATTGTTGAAGAAGATAATAATGGTAAGCAATATGAAATTGTTGGAATTATCGATCCTATAAATTATAGAGTGTTGGTTGGTCTAATTGATAATACTGATGGTAGTGGTAAAGTTCCAAAAGGTGAAGGTTCTATAGAAGTATTAGATATGTCTGCAATTAAAGAATAGATACACAATCGTCGTTTACTATCACATCTCATCATTGATATTAGAATAACTTGATATTTACACGACCATCGAAAAAAGCAAGAATCTAGTAGTAGTAGTAAAAAAAAAAAAAAATTTTTTTTCTCAACCATCAAATTGAAAAATAACCATTCAAGACCATATATCTTATACCGCAAAAATGTCTATTGTCTTACCATCCGGTACCACTGACGGTTTCAAAGCCGTTGGCAAATACTCAGCCCCAGTTCGTCGTCCAATTGAACCAGTTGGTCGTTATTTCTTAGCCCATGCTTCCAGAACTTTACGTGGACATACATGGTCAGAATTTGAAAAATTAGAAGCCGAAAAGAATGTTAAACAAATTGAATCCAATGAAGATGATGATTTGGGAGATGAAGAACAAAGTGCGGAATTATTAGAACATGATCCAAGAGAATGGAAAACCGCCAATTTGTATGCTGTTTTAGGGTTATCACATTTAAGAAGTAAAGCTAATGAAGATCAAATCAGAAGAGCTCATAGAAAACAAGTATTGAAACATCATCCAGATAAGAAATCCGCCAGTGGTGGATTAGAAAATGATGCCTTTTTCAAAATCATCCAAAAGGCATTTGAAGTCATGTTGGATCCAGTCAAGAGAAAACAATATGATTCTGTTGATGTTGAAAATGATCCACAACCTCCAGTGGCCAAATCCAAATATGATTTCTTTGAAGCTTGGGGTCCAGTTTTCGAAAGTGAATCTAGATTCTCCACAAAGCAACCAGTTCCATTATTAGGTACTTTGGAAAGCACCAAAGATGAAGTTGATGCCTTTTATACCTTCTGGGGTAGATTTGATTCTTGGAAAACTTTTGAATTCAAAGATGAAGATGTTCCTGATGATACTGCCAACAGAGATCATAAACGTTATATCGAACGTAAGAACATTGCCAATAGAAAGAAATTGAAGCAAGAAGATAACAAGAGGGTCATTGATATTGTCGAAAGAGCCCATGCTGAAGATCCAAGAATTAAATTATTCAAAGAACAAGCTAAACAAGCCAAGGCTGCTAAGAAATGGGAAAAAGAAGCCGGATCTAGAAAAGCTAATGAAGAAGCTGCCGCTAAGAAGGCTGCCGAAGAAGAAGCTGCCAAAAAAGCCGCCGAAGAAGCTGCTGCCGCTAAAGCTGGTTCTAAAAAGGCCAAAGAAGCTGCCAAGGCTGCTAAGAAGAAGAATAAGAGAGCTGTTAGAGGTGCTGCTAAAGATAATGATTACTTTGGTGATGCTGGTAAGGCCACTGAAATTGATGCTGATATTGATTTATTGCTTGAAAAATTCGATGATGTTAAATTGGGTGAAATTGCTGGTAAAGTTAAAGATGCTGATGGTGCTTCTGTTAAGACCACTTTGACTGATGCTGCTAAAGAATTGATTGCTGCTGGTTCATTGGACGCTTCTTATTTGAAATACTTTAACTAATTTTTTTTTTTTTTATAGATAAATAAAGTAATTCAAATGTATGTGTAATAAATGCATAACAACCCAAGTCAGATCGGATGTAGTCTATCTTTTTTTATAATATATCATTTATTGGAAATACACTGTATTCAAAAATAAAATTAAAACTCTTTCTAATATACATGCAATGAAGTCAAACTGAACCACCTATACTGTTACTACTATTAATGTTGGATAATATTAGTAATCAAATCATTGGCATCAACAGAATCACCTTCATGAATGACGATTTCACCAACTTCACCATCGCAAGGAGAACTAATGACCATCTCCATTTTCATAGCACTCAACACGGCAATTGGATCACCTTTCTTAACTTCTTGATGTCTATGGGCTCTGATTTCAATAACCACACCAGCCATTGGAGCACCAACATCATTAGGAGAAGAAGCCTTTGGTTTCACTTTGGCTTCCACAGCAGCTGCCTTATCTTCAACAGTAACTGATCTCATTTCACCATTCAATTCAAAGAAAACTTCTCTGTTTCCTGTTTTATCGGAAATATCCCCCACGGCCAATAATTTAATAATCAAAGTCTTACCTTGTTCGATATCAACACTTAATTCTTCACCAATGGCACATGGTTTAAGGAAATATCTTGTAGGTAACACGGATAAATCACCATATTTATCAACGATGTTTCTGTATTGTTCAAAAACTTTTGGATACATCACGTATGATGCGATATCAGTTTCTGTAATTAAAGTACCGTAACGGGAACTTAATTCTTCTCTAATACGAACAAAATCAACTGGTGGTAAAGTTAAACCTGGTCTTTGATCCAATTTTTGACGTTTCTTGCCCAAGATATTCGTTCTTAATGGTTCTGGGAATCCACCATATGGAGTACCCATCAATCCTTGGAAGAAATCCAAAACAGAATCTGGGAAATCCAATTCAGCAGCTAATCTATTGACATCTTCTTCGGTTAAAGTGTTGGAAACCATAAATTGAGCCAAATCTCCAACGACTTTAGAAGTTGGAGTGACTTTAACCAAATCGCCCAAGATTTGGTTGGCAACTTTATAAGCTTCTTTAGTTTGAACCCACTGGGATCCCAAACCTAATTGTTGGGCTTGGAATAACAAGTTGGTCAATTGACCACCTGGAATTTCGTGTTGATAAACTTCTGGATCTGGACCTTTCAAATCGGCATCGAAACAAGAGTATAATAATCTCATTTGTGCCCAGTAGTTGTCCAATTCTCTAATCATAGATTCAGAAAGACCAGTGTCAATAGAACCTTCGAGTGAAGCCAAAATAGCACTAATTGATGGTTGGGAAGTCATACCTGACATGGAGTTGGAAGCAGCATCAACGACATCAGCTCCAGAAATGGCACATTGGGTCATGGATGCAACACCAGTACCAGCAGAATCATGGGTATGGACATGGATTGGCAAATCTGGGTAACGTTCTCTGACTTTACCAATCAAGATTTTAGCAGCAGCTGGTTTTAAAGTACCAGCCATATCTTTGATACCCAAGAAATGAGTTCCCAATTTGACAATTTCATCAACAACGTTCAAGTAGTATTCCAAATTGTATTTTTTACCTGGTTTCAACATATCACCAGAGTAACAAACAGTAGCTTCAACGACACCACCAGCTTTCTTGACAGCATCAATACCAACTTTCAATTGTTCTAAATCATTCAAAGCATCGAAAACACGGAAAATATCAACCCCGTTGTCTTTGGCTTCTTTAACAAATTGGTCAATGGCATTATCTGGCAAAGAAGAGTAAGCAACACCATTAGCACCTCTTAAAAGCATCTGGAATGGGATGTTTGGAACCAATGCTCTCAATTTTCTCAATCTGGCCCATGGATCTTCGTAAAGGAATCTCATACAAACATCAAAAGTGGCACCACCCCAACATTCCAAGGAGAAAGCACCATTCAAGGCATGAGCAGTAGTGGAAGCAATGTTGGCCAAATCAATAGTTCTAACTCTGGTAGCTAACAAGGATTGATGAGCATCTCTCCAAGTGGTATCAGTGATCAAAGTACCTTTAAAGTTTCTAACTTTCTTAGCAAACGCTTCTGGACCTTCTTCGAGTAAGACTTGTCTCCATCCACGTGGAGCTGGACTGTTGTTGACATCAATGACAATACCAGTTTTTGGTTCGTGAATATCTGGCACAACTGGTTCGGTGTCCAATTTAGGGTATCCAACTTGACCTTTGATGGAAGATCCATTGACAACGAGATCGGCCAAATAGGTCAACATCTTGGTGGCTCTGTTTTGGGAGCTGATCATTTGGAAAAGTGATGGGGTATCATCAATGAACGTGGTCCAACAATCACCTTGAATGAAAATATCATTAGTTAAAAGGGCTAATAAGAATGGAATATTGGTTTTGACACCTCTAATTCTGAACTCAATCAATGCTCTCAACATTTTTCTACGAGCAATTTCATAAGTGGAACCAGAACAGGAACATTTGACCAACATGGAATCATAATGAGGGGAAATGATGGAACCAACAAACCCGTTACCACCATCCAATCTCACACCGTTACCACCAGCTGATCTGTAAACCTCAATTTTACCAGTATCTGGTTGGAAATTTTTGGTTGGATCTTCAGTGGTGATTCTACATTGGATAGCAAAACCTCTGGTGGTGATTTTGTCTTGTAATAATCCCAATTGTTGTAATGATGCACCAGCAGCAATTTGGATTTGAGCGGCAACAAGATCAACCCCGGTGATTTCTTCAGTAATGGTGTGTTCGACTTGAATTCTTGGGTTAATTTCGATGAAATAATGTCTATCTTGGGAATCAACCAAAAATTCAGCAGTACCTGCGTTTCTGTAGTTGGCACTCTTGGCCAATTTGACAGCATCCGTCAAAATAGCATCTCTAACATGTTTTGGCAAACTTTTAGCTGGAGCAATTTCGACAACTTTTTGGTGTCTTCTTTGCACAGAACAATCTCTTTCGAACAAATGGATGACATTACCATAGTTATCAGCCAACAATTGAACTTCGATATGTTTTGGTTTAACCAAGAATCTTTCAATGAAACAAGTACCGTTACCAAATGCAGTTTTGGCTTCGGAAGTGGCTCTTTGGAAGGCATCTTCAATGTCATCACCTTCACGGACAACTCTCATACCTCTACCACCACCACCAAATGCAGCTTTAATGATAACTGGAAGACCGTATTTTTCAACAAAGGCTCTGGCTTCTTCAACGGTATCAATTGGACCTGGGGTACCTGGAACAACTGGGACGTCATTTTCAATGGCCAAAGTTCTGGCACTGACCTTGTCACCAACGGCATCAATTGTTTTGTAAGATGGACCGATCCAAACAATTCCGTTTTCTTCGACCTTACGGGCAAATTCACTATTTTCCGAAAGGAAACCGTATCCCGGATGGATCATGTTGACATTGTGTTTTTTAGCAATATTGATAATTTCGTCAATTTGCAAATAAGCACCAACGGGAGAGAATTGACCCTTTTTACCGATAACGTAGGATTCATCGGCTTTCAATCTGTGCATGGATAATCTATCTTCGTGGGAGTATATAGCAACGGTTTGCATGGACAATTCGTGGGCAGTTCTGAAAATTCTGATTGGAATTTCCCCTCTATTGGCCACCAATATTTTGTTCATTGGACCCAACACGGTGGAAGCTCTTCTCATCTGGTTGATTCTTGCATCTTGACTACTGGCTTGCTGGATAGGTGAAGACATTGTGTGTTGATGCTAATTGAGTGTGTGTGTGTGTGTGTGATTGTCAGGAGATGAAGAATTGAATGGGAGAATAATAAATAAGATGAATATATATCAACAGGAATCGAATGTAAAGAAAGAATGAAAAAAGAATGAAAATTTATGAAAAAAAAAAATTGTAACATCAGGAGGTAGGGGGAAGGAGGAAAACTGTTGGGATGAATGAACGTTATTTAAGTACTTTCTGAGAAATTTTTATTGTTCTGCATATAAGAGATTGCGATCTTTGTGTATAGGTTATTTATATTTCGGAGTTTTTGTAAATGTATGATGTGATGGTTAGCATTCCTGACTCTTTCCCGCCATCTTTGTATCACTTTCATGTGGGAAAAGTGAGTCACCTCCACTTCTGTTACGATTACAACGACCATAGTGTGATTGTGAAATTAATTGGGTTGATGGTAGAGGATTTGGCTTTGTTGGAAATTAGAAATGAGCAAACTTAAGATCTTCTCATTCTCAAAACTCCCCTCCTTTCTTATCTCACTATCTTTCTCTCTCTAACAAATTAAATGAATTAAGGTAATTAATTTTCTTTGATAACTCAGAGAGATCGTTAATATAATATTTTCACGTGTAAGTAGAATGGTTTAGCAAGAGAGGTTAGGGAAGTATGGAAGAAAGGAACAAAGTAAACTGAGTCAAAAGTTGTAAAACTATGCAATGGTGAAGTCATTATTCATACATAAACGTATGGTGAAATTGTTATCCTAACCTTAGGGCGTTGACAACAGTACGAGACGCTAGTGTTTTTCTGCAAAAGCTTATTTACTGTACGGGATTAATAAGTCCGAAAGTTGATCTGCTTCCTGGACCGTTTGGTTATGACCATCACAAAACTGCCACTTGAATAGGTTGTGGTTATCGGTTATCAAGCCAATTAAAACTGGTGTGTTAAGAAAAAAAAAAAAACAAGAAAATTTAGTGTGGTAGGATATTGATCCGGTGCTATAGTTCCGCGAGAGGGTGTGAGGCAATTGCTTAATTTCGGGTTCACTCAACCGTAGCAGACGATTTTTGTTATTTCGTCGCACTTTAACTTCCTGGTGCAACAACTATTGTTGTATTCCCGCTACTTGATTGTGCCATTGTTTCATTATGCCTCGGATAAAATGACGAGCCAAAAAAATTCTTAACATTGAAGAAAAAAAAAACAACAACAGCAACTGAAAGAAAAAAAAAATTTTTTTTTCCATCATCTACAATGTAACGTCGTATCTGTTTTCTTCGTCTTCTGCTCTATCGTTCCATGTTGGTTTCGGACTTTAATAATGATGTCAGTATACACAAAAAAAAATTTTGAATGCAAGCTTTCATCTAAGTATGAGTCAATTCAACATATGTATAGGTTAAGCTAGTTGTATATAAGGCATCGTTTTCTCACTCCTCCCCACTCCTGCGGTTATCAGGAACTATACAGAAAAGAGGGGACATTAAGTGAAGATACACTTTCTGCTTTGTTATCTTTTTAAGTAATGGATCAAGATAAAGGAAAATATGCAGGATAGTTGATACTAACATAAAGGGTTGTGAATTCAAGAGGAACTTGGGTGATATTAATAATGTTCAAGCAATCATCTAGCCAAGATCTGGTGATGGCATGCTACGAAAGAACCTGAGGTAGACAAAGAGGAATCCGCTAGTTGGGTGACATATCCAGCAGCCACAGCTACAGTTGCCTAGCCGCTAAAAAAAAATAAAGTGCGTGATGAATAATGAATAAAGGTCTGGTGATCGCAGTTTAGAACACACCAAAATGGGTTCCCACGTTTTACCGAAGGTCATGGAAATAAAGAGGGGAACGCAAGGAACGGTAAGGAAGCGGAAGGAAGGACGTAATAAGTGGTGTGATTGAACCATTTCTCATTCCATTCAATTTTGCTGCATCACGGGCTTTGTCACTATCTGTTGCATTAGTAATTGCTTTCGCTTTGCTGTGCTCCTTGTTCCCTTTTAGATAAGGAAAGAGATAAAGATTCTATTGGCTGGAACAAATTTTAGTGCGAAAATTGCGAGAAATGTGAAAATGTGAAAATGTGAAAATGTGAAAAAATTTACAAATGTTTTTTTCTTACCCCTCCAATTTTTGGTAGCGCATTCCTCGGTGACAAGATTGTGGCATTGCTTGGGCCGAATGGAACTGCAAAAAAAAAAACAAGCACAATGAAATAAAAAATCAGCTAACTGCGACAATAACACAAAACTACAATATTACAATAATACTTCATCTCTTCTACCCTTTTTGTGTGTCAAAAAAATGGGAAACCCAGTCCCTAAATCATACTACTATCCTAATAGTGAAAAATTTTCTTAAAATTCCACAATTTTATTAATCATAGGGATATCGAACCCGAAATACTACAATATATAAGAAGTAGATATTCCCCCATCCTCTTTAGCTCATTTTTTTATGCTTTTTCAGTTCTTTTCAATTATCATTTTAATTTCTATCACTAAATCACTTTATCACTCAATTACGTCAAGCAAAATGTACAGAAGATTCTTATCCCAAACTACCAAATCTAGTTTCCAAAAAAATGTCATCAAGAAAATGATCCCACAACAACAAGCTGCTAGATCTGTGGTCATCAACAAATGGGCTCCAAGCTACGGTAACAGCTTCCGTACTTTCGCTGAATACAGACTCAAAGTCTCCAATGTCTCCCCATTGGCAATTGCACAAAAAAAAGCTAACTACAACTAAGTAAATCAAGTATACATGGTTAATGGTTTTTTTTTTTTTTAATGTTTTTGTTCTATGATGTGATTAGATATCACGGTATAAAAAGGGGAGGTTTCATTTTCAGTTCTATATTATCGGTTATTTTTTATTGTTGCTAGTTACGGTTTTATATTATTGTCTATATTGTTATTATTGTACAATGTATATAACATTATTCTTCACACGTTGATATATCTCTTTCTTGTCTCTCCCATTAAACCGATGACACGGCACATGCGCACGTATGTTAGTACGCACGCGCGCTAATGATATGCCACCCCGATCGACCGAAACTGGAGAACGAGGGGAACTCAGCCGATGGCCGCAACAATGTTCCATTGGTCCTTAACTTGTATTGTTCAATACTCGCATGAACAACCGGTTTTAAACAACAATCTGCTCCAGTTTTCCAGAGAATGGGGTTCATTGTAACATTGTAATCATCAAAAAATTGAGCTGTTTATTTCGTACAGTATTGGTTAAAAATTCCGCAAAAAAAGAACAATATAACATTGCTTTAGTAGCTATTAAACGCTCAATATAGCTCAGCCACAGTAACCAGAAACAATGCTATAGAGTACTGTAAACATTTCAACTCCTTAACTAACCACTACATCAAGTAGCAATTAAACAAATTATACACAAGACACTTATCTGTAACCAAAGAAAAATAAGGTTAAGTGGAAGACACAAACAAATCTAGGTTATATGTAACCTGCAAGTTAAAGTAACTTATCAAGTCGTTAAAAATCGACAACTAGCTTAAATCCAAACAGGAAATGCACTCCCCTCCAGCAGAATTACCTAACCGTAACCTTTTATTACCCCTTAAACTATTATACTATGTGGCCCAAGGCATACGAAAATCACAAGTTTACAGGGCTAATTGATTAAAACACCATCAGTTTACCAATATCAACTACTAGCATTTATTTGATGGTGAATGGAAACGTCAATTTAGAACACACTTCTTCTTTTGCTCAGTTATGTATTTTACTTTCTTTCCTATATGGAACTATCAATTTTACTTTGTAACACAAAATCATCAATACTTGGAGTGAGATCTACCACATTAGAGTGGGTGTAAACTGACTGAATAATGATCCAATAGTATCAGCAGCACTGTGTTTTACTTTTGTACGTGGGAATGCATACTATTATTACCCTATAGACTCTATTGCTGTTGTATTCTTATCTCATGTTTCCTAGTATTGTACTGGTTATTGCTCTTAGTCTAAGAGATCTAGGGCATCTTCGATTTGTTTTCCTACATTCAACACGGACATTTTTGAATAAACCACCAAAACAACCACCCATATGTCGTTACATCAACACATTCTACTCATACCCACCATGAGATGCGATAAACGTACGAGTACGTGCTTAAAATTTAGATCAGTTCAAAACTCTTTTGACGTTGAAGCAGTGTTTTTATGCCAATATCACATAGACGTTCTAACGGAAACTCTACCTTGCAGGGAACCAGAGCGTCAATGTGATATAGCCCATGCAAGTGTCAATAGTTCATAAAAAAAAAGGTACATCTATTGTTCATACAACATTGGCTCTTCATTCTACATTTCATCAAACACTTCGGCAATTGGTCAAATGTCACGTTTACGACGTGGGCAGCAATGTAAACTATCGTCAGGGAATATTTGT
The DNA here is from genome assembly GCA_030557105.1 of Candida frijolesensis. NCBI lineage: Eukaryota > Fungi > Ascomycota > Pichiomycetes > Serinales > Debaryomycetaceae > Candida > Candida frijolesensis. The sequence continues at coordinate 15,562 of JAKTVH010000407.1, read as the reverse complement.
GGGGATTCGTAGAACGATCCCACGTATTTCGTTCTGATTGGATGCACAACATCAAAATCTTGGAAGCTAAATCATCAGGAGAAATCTTAACTTGTTTATTGTATTCTTCCAAATCAATGAGTTGATCAAGTTCTTCTCTGTGTGCTGCAGAATTGTCGCCATCAACACTTTCAGTTCGATAGTATCCAGCAATGCACAAACTTATCTTGAAATCCGGATGGGAAAGCAGAAATTTTCTTATGGAGTTGGTCGTCAATTCTGTCATGACAGCACCTTGTTCATATCCAATGATACCATCATAAAGGCCATGTTCTTTGATATAATTGACCAAATATGGAACACTTTCTTCTAAACCAGAATGATCACGTTGTTCTCTTTGTTCGAACCAACGGACATCGTTAGCAAGGGAAAGGGTAGTTTCCTAGAACTTCTCAGACTCTTCTGGAGTGGAACAGATTCAACTCTATGGCAGGGATCTATGTAATCCAATTGGAAATTCAATCTCTTTGTAAAGATTTTTCGAATTTTCGAGGATTTGGCAGCAAATTTCTCTGCACTTTGAAAATAACCTGGTAAACATAAGATTTCATTCGACACAACTCACTTGAATTTGCTCTATTTTTTGTGGGTTTTTTTTTTTTTCAATTCATCTGTGAAAGGATTCGTTATTTAAAAGAATATGATGACGACATATTGATGGCACCGTGATGTTTTTCACTGTGTAGCAGAAGACTCTTGAAGAACAAGAGGCTTCTTTTTCTTTTGACGAGTTATGGCTGCATGGTAGTATATATGAGTTCGATATCATCAATAACACCGGTGATGTACTATTGTAGGTGAGGATGTAGTGTTATGACGATATTGACTCTATTGCAGTTGTAGTACCTTATTAATTATTTGTTGCTTGGCTACTTGGTTGAAACTCCGCCAAAGCCATAATACGCGTGAATTGAAATGAAGGCGCAACAAAACGAAACGAAAAATTTTCGAATCAGTAAACCCATCCCTCTTTAACAAGCAAGTAATATCAAACCATTAAATCATAAAAGTAATTAACGTTAATAAGCCATGGCAGCACCTCAACATAAACCAACCAATAATCATGAAAAAATATCCAAATCAAGAGCATTAAATGCCTCGTTACTCACATTACTCACGTTATTAATCCTTCTCCTATTAATTTATCATTTTATTTGGGCCATAAAAGTTATGATTTATAAACCTTATGGTAATTTATTAAATAATATTGTATATGGTCCGGGAACATTGGTGGCTAACGCAGGGTTATGTTCGAAATTGATCAAGTATCTAAATATAAAATTGGTGGACGATAAAATAGAGGCTGATTATAAGAAATATATATAATATGAAACTTTTATAATTATATTTTTTCGTTGAGTCGGAGTTGGCTATGCATTGGTGGTCGTTATACATGAAGCGTCACAATATAACCGTAACACATCGAGTTCTAGATAATGATTCTGGGTTTTAAGAAACGATTGCAATTCTTCGAGTCGGATCGGTTCAAACGAAAGTATCCTGTCATACCAAAGCTGATCTTTCTTAATAATACTGTTTAGTTTGCCAAATATACATTTGTATAAATCCCGGTTATCCCCAAATGAAAGCAATTGTTCAGGAACGATGAAGTTGGATATCCCTTCTAAAATATCCACCATCTTCTCTTTACTCTGTACTGGCTTCAACCCCCACATTTTGAACTTTTCACGAAGGTGCGTGGCCGAGAGCTTGGCAATATCATCTGGTTCGTCTTTAACCAACGATGAATCAAGGACGTCAGTTTCCCTATCTCTACCAATCAGAATCTCAGAACTATTCATTCTACTACTCTGTGTTTCTTCGAGGTGTTCCTTGCTTTGATTATTCATATCAAGATGGAACAAATCGGTGCTTTCATCTCCCGAATGGTGTTCACTCCCTGTGACTTCTCTCGTTATCTCCACAATACTCACACTGTGCTCATCATCATCATTATCCAGTACCTGAGAATCGGGAATCTCCTCTTCCAAGTCAACCACTGTACGTCTTGCTATATCCTCGCCGATCCTTCTAAGCTTGATGTTGTTCTTATCGTCGGTGTAGTTCTGCACTTTCAACGCTCCTGAGATCTCTAACACTGTAGTCCTCATTCGTTTTTTAGGTCTACGACGGTTCACTGCCGTTGGCATTGACGAAGGTGGGAGAACATCTGTATCTGTATCATTATCGTTGTCATCACTGCTGAGATCCACCACGAGGATCGGTGACGTGTGCTTTGGAGTACCCAATGTAGATCTGGCAGTGGAATATAGTGACTCGACATCTGTGAATACCTCTTGCTGCTCTTGAACACCATCGTCGTCTTGTTCTCTTCCTGCTGGCTTTGGCTCCTTGATTGGACTCGTGGGTAGACTGCTTGGAACCTGAATTGTGGTCGTCGTAGAGGTCTTCACTGGGGAAGCAATCGGAGTTGAATCACTTTCAATCACTTCACTGGTGATCGATATCTGATTCTTTAATGTGGGTGGGAGATTGAGCGACCTGAGTACTTGTGCCTTGCGTAGTGGTACTATTGCTTCTTGTGACGATTCTGAATCCAGTATTATTTCAATGATGTCTTCTTGTTGTGCACTATCTGGCTGAGTGGCAATTATATTCTCTTCCAAAACTATTATCAGATCTTCGCTTCCGTCATAATGTTCAACATTACTGTCGGCTGGTTGTGGCTCTACTTGTGGTTCTGGGATAGGCTCGTAAGTGGGTGTGCTGAATATTTCCTGTGTTGATTCTCGTGGTGGTTCTATCTCATCTATGGAATCAGCGTGAGTGTAAAGATTTGGACAGGTACTGGCAACTTGATCCGATTCATCTGTGCCAACATCCTCAGTCTTTGTTTGCGATAGAACAAACACATGTTGCGTATTATCCTCCTCATCTCCATCTCCATCTCCATCCAGTGCCACCATGCTTTGGTTGAATATCAGACTGGTATCAATTTCATATAAACATTGTAACTCTTCTTTGGTCAATTTTGTTTCTGGATTGGAGGCTGTTATTCCCCATATCCCACCTTCCTCTTCTTTATCTTGACTATCTTGTGAATGACGTATATATCTCCCAATCCTCCTCTTCAATTTTCTGGTATTATTCCTGTTGGTTATCAGACTCCGATGGGTCTCAACTATCGATTCCCATTCATTCTGACTTAATACTTTTAAATCTCTTCCATTACCTTCTGTTAGTTGGCCAAATTTATTCTGTAAAAACCCATCAAGGTTACTTTGTTGTGGTTCGCCGTTATCGTTGGTCTTGGGTTCAAACATCTGTCGCACTGATTCTCTTGATGATTTACTTTTACGAGGCTTCGCAACTTTCAACTGCCTCTTCGTTGACTTGGAATTAACTTGCCGTATTTGTTTCTTCTTGATGGGTATTGAAGATGCTTCAGGGGAATTCGAAGTGTTATCATATTTGAAACTGCTAAGCAGTGAGATTGATTTACGTAGGGTTAGTTCACTAGATTCTTTGGCTAGGATTTCTTCGTGGATGCTTTGCATCTGCGTGGAATGAAAATATAAATTGTCGTCTCCATCTTTTCCATCTTCATCTTCGTTGGGATCGTGATTTGTATTGGTTAAACTCGTCATGGGGATGACTGAATGGTGGTCATCGGTATTGTCACGTATATATAATTCCGCGTGTTGAATATTTTTCTTTCTCTTTTTGTATGTGAACGCGATTCGCTTTTGCAAATTACTGTGGACTTTATTTTTTGTAGTATAAACGCTGGCTCTATATGTACACACGCATACCTTACACATTCACTACATATCTGTTTTTCATTTCTTGCTTTATTTCCCATTTTGAAAGTTTCTTATTATATATGGCAATTTCTTGAATGGTATTCTTGATTAAAGCTTTGGTGAATTCTTTAAATTCCTTTTTGGAAAGTTCAACTAATGTCCCAATCGTAAATTCATCATTTTTCTCAATAAATTTAATCAAATTTGATAGCACTGTAGTATCCTTAATGGTTTTCTTCTGAGCAATTAGTATATTTGGGCTAGAAGCAGTTCCTGTTGTGGTTGTTGCTGCTACTGTACCGTTCGTAACATTTGTAGTAACATCAATTGTCACAGAATGATTTGTAGCTACTTGTGATTGTGAAATTGGTTGATTATTATTCCAGTAGTTATGGAATGGGTCAATTGGATTAGGAATATCAACCAACTTAGTCGTGATGAAGCTTTCAAAGAAGTGTTGGTTTTCTTCGTCGTTCCATTTGTTTAAAACAGTTAAGGTAATAAACTTCTTTTTCTTGGTAACCTGACTATCATTCTCAACAAACTCCACATCATCATCATCTTCGATAACCAAAACCTCGTCGTCGTCGTCGTCATCTTCTTCTTCTTCATCTTCCTCATTGCCGATATCTTCACCTTCCTCATCTTCTTTGTTCCATTCCAAATCGGAATCATAATCATAATCTAAACCAGTAAGTTCTGTATTTAGTGGATCATTTATGATCACGTTCTGAATCTTTTGATGAGCCAACGAACAGTATGTACCCACATATGGAGGTTTCGAATTTTCATAGAAACTAATGTGTTTGATCGGTGGAAGACTATGGATCATTTCATATGCTTGATGTTCTGTTGTTGTTGACGAATTCAACGCATTGATAATCTCTTCGGGAGTTATACTGGTGGATGCATTGCCTTCTGCAGGCTTTATAAATGAGGCGAGAAATTCTTTGAATGACTTTTCTAGCGGTGTGTTTTTAGTTATCAACGTATCCAATTCATTCCTCGATTCCGTGATATCTTTCTTGATGGTCTGCAACAAAGTGACATTGTCCTGGACAAAAAACGGAAGAAACTCTTTTTCGTAACGTGATGCCGTGGCAGACGTATCGTCTGAATTGATAGATGTCCCCAACGATTGAGCCTTTTTTGACTTTTGTCTTTGTCCAACTTGGAAAAAGCTGGAAATTTTCATCTGGCTCCTTTCCTTTGCTTCTTGAGCCTTACGTTTCTCATCTTCAATCCGTTTCTTTTCCAACTCTTTGGCTTTCTTCTCTTCTTCGATCTTCATCTTTTTCTCTAATCTTGCCTTTTCTTTCTCTTCCTTCTCTTGTTCTTTTTGTAGTCTTTCAGCTTCTTTCTTTCTCTCTCTCTCTAGTTTCTCTTCCTCTTGTTTCTTCCGTTTTAGCTCTTTTTCTTTTTCCAATTGCTTACGTTTCAACTCTCTCTCTTCATCTTGCTTTCTCTTTCGTTCTAGCTTCTCTTGTTTTTCTTCTTCTTTCTTCTTCTCCCTTTCAATTTTGGCCAATTCCCTTTTTGATTTGGCTACTGATGTTGTGTCTTCCTCGGTTTTTGACTTCTTCTTTGGCATATGGTTGTCTTGTTCCATTTCTTCAGTTTCTGATTTTCTCTTTAAAGTCCGTAAATTTTCTTTCATTTCTGCCGTTACCACATCATCATTGGTTAGTTCTTCATTAGCTAAATCCACAATTATTGGTTCTGATTTCATTGTCGATGTCTGTATGTATTTGTCTTGTTGTTGGTAGTAAATAAACACATAGAAAAAAAAAAATTGCTATAATTTTTTTCTTCCAGTCGGACGCGTTTCGTGTGCGTGCTGAAGAAAACTGTTGATCTACGACTCAGTCACTTTACATGGCTAGTGTGACAAAATTGTTCGAACGATTTGTAGAGAAAACGTTGCGAAAAATGGCTGTAAAAAAAAAAGCATACCAAGTAAAAAAAAAAAAAATTAACCGCTGACGTACAACTCCACACATTAAGTCTGTGTTTCTAAAAAGACAAACAAAATAAAGTCTTCCCCGCTTTCAATCTACATATAAACTTCACACTACATCTGTGTTGTCAGAATTACCCGCCTGTACCAAAAAAAAAAACAACTATAAAAGGAGATCAAGTTTCCCAAAAAAAAAATTTTTTTTACAACACTTTTTTCTTCTTCTTTCTTGTGTTTTTATATCAATACAATAGTAATCCATCATCAATCATCGATATTATTGATAATAAATCATATCAAGACTTGTAAAGTGAGTATATTTTTCAATTGAGTTTGTTTTAGAATACCATATTAACTTATAATCCATTTCTATTACGGCGGTTAAGCTGGTTTCCCATAATATCCATTCCCAATATGGCGGTTAAGTTTAATCCCATTCAAATCCATTCCCAACATGGCAGTTAAATTGTTATCCAAAGATACACAAGTGAAGTCAAATGGGAAACCAGAGCCTTTAGGGAAATTGATAGAAGAGCCGCCCAAAGAAGGTTTGACGCCACCTTGAACTACTTTGAGTAGGGTCCACAATTCAAAGGCGGTTGTGGGTTAGCGGTGGCTCTTTAACAAGGAAGTGACTAGTCACCACTTCCTTGGTTTGTATATAGTATATAGGTAGTACATAGTGTATAGTCCGGATATAGGATATATAGTGTATAGGATATGTAGCAAGACTGGGCGGGCTGACTACCTGCCTAGTCTGGGCCCCCCGAGGCCATGGGGCGGGATGCCCCTAAATGGGGGGTCTGTCCGGGGGAAAGTCCCCCCGGCCCGCGCGAGTCCCCAGGAGGAGGGGCTTGCGTACTCCCTGGCCAGGGAGTCGGGTTCCCCCAAAGTGGGGGGAGCCGGTGGCCCTGGGAGGGCCCACCCCTGCGCGCCGATTTGGCGTGATTTGGGGTGAAAACCGGGGGAGGGGGAACCCCGGCACGTCCAAAATGGGCAATTTGGGGGGAGAAAACCGACCTAGGCGAAGCTGCTGACCATTTGTTTTCTGGAAATTACTCTAAATCATGTAGATAATCACGTGAAAATACCACCAACAGCATCAAAATTGCGGTTGTTCGATAATTTTGCACAATGGACCTGAAGAAAATAATTTTAAAGGTGTGTGTTTAGAATTTAGAAGCACAGCGAAAAATATACATGCTGCCTTCTAATGAACACCCATGTTTGGTCATAATCACGCAAATAACAGACTGCAAATACATGTCAAGATAAGCCATTGTTCAACGACGCCCATGACACAGCATATCATGTACCATCAATTACTACCAGTAGTTAGACCGCGTGTGACGTTGGTCACAGCATTATAAAGCATAATATTCCATTTACCCCTTGCCATGATGTTTTACCAAATAGTATTCAATGTGATTGTCCTGAGCAGTATTATCTAGATATTTGTCACGTCAGATTGCATGTTAGGAGTTGCTAAATGTCCAAGATATTTCCCGTACGGAATACACTAGTGTCATTACCACCAATGTCTTTGAGACCACTGTTTTTTTGTCTATGTATTATAATGGTTTATCAATACTTCCCTTTTGGTTAAAACTAATTTACAGAGGATAAATAATTTTGCAGTACTCCTATGATTTAAAGGCAGAAAAACTATCCTGTTAGGAATTTCTTTATTTTTTTCAATTTATTGATAATTTATTAAAAACAACCTATGAGAAGAATATATAAAACTAGTTTAACAGCTAATAGAAAAGTGCAATCTAAAAATAAAATCTAACTGTAGTAAAGAAAAGAACTAAACCGGATTAAAAAATGCTAATAGGAATAAGTGCAATGAATAACCAATCAAGGCAAAGGGAACAGAACTCAATGGTAATCTGGAATATCTAAATGGAAGAATGGGGTATTAGTACCAGTGGCTGCGAAATATGGTTCTTCAATTTGATTTTCATAATCTTCATAACCAGTAGCAATATTCACATAATTATTAGTAGAAAGTAATCCATCTTCATAAGTACCAAATCCAGCATTCAATAAACCTCTTCTAATCCAAGCACTATTAATACCGGAGAAATGGAATTCAACTTCACGATCAGCATATGCGTTAATTGATTTTCTTAAATCAACCAAGGCCTGAAGAGCAGTAACATCAATGGAAGCAACGGTGGAGAAATCAAAGTGGATAATACGCAAAATTGGACGGGTATCTTCACCTTGAATTTCTTCGGAATCCTTATTCTTTTTCCAAGGCAATTTCCATCTCAATGGACCAGGGTCATTCCAAGGTCTAGAACCGGCAGAAGTATAATCAAGTGTGACACCTCTACGCGTGAGTCTTTTAACTTCATCGGAAACTTTATCAACTTGATCGGAAGCATTTGGATAGGTGAAAGATTCGATAGGTTTGAAAACAATGACTCCATCTGGGGGTGGTTGCACATTAATACCAGCATTGATGTTCTCATGAGTGAGTGGAACCCAACGAGTATGGAATTTGATTTCGGGGTTGTTGTTTGCCAAGAAAGTGGTGGTAGTATCACTTGGTTTGGTGACTTTTTTAACATTCAATTTGTTAGCTTTGTCCTTGGTGTCGGTTTTTTCATTCTTGGATAAGACTTGGTGGATTTCTAATTCATCACTGGAGTTGATACTAGCATTGTCGGAAGTACTGAATTCACTATCTTCGGAATCACCAACGTGTTCAATAACAGGGTTGACAACTTCAGCAACTTTGATTTTACCCAAGAACAAACCTTGTGGCATGGCAACTCTGACCAACAAAACGACAACAGAAGCAGCAATGGCAAAGTAAATACCAACTTCAATGGTGACGAAAACAGTCAAGATGACAGAGATCAAGAAAATACCACAATCAAGAGGAGCCATCTTGTAGAAAGACCAAGTGACTTTGTAACTTGCAATCAAATCAGACACGGCATGGATAATAATAGCACACAAGGTAGCCTTTGGAATGTAGTAGAAAGCTGAAGTTAAAGCATACAAGGCTAACAAAACAACGGCACCAGTGAAAATACCAGCCAACGGAGTTTTAACACCACATTTGGCTTTCAATGCAGATCTAGAGAAGGAACCAGTAGCAGGGTAAGCATTGAAGAAAGTACCAATCAAGTTAGTAACACCAATAGCAATAACTTCTTGATCTGGAACAACCTTATAATCGTTGATTCTACCGAAAGATTTGGAAATAGCAATGTGCTCCAACAACAAAATGACAGTAGAGACAGGAATCTCGGAAGCCATGGCACCAATAATACCATCTGGAATAGTCATTGGACCAACATTACGTAAACCTCTTGGAACATTACCAATGGTGGAGATGGATGGTTTGAATTTGCTTGCTTGACCAGTCCATCTAACCTTTTGTGGATGAACAATACCCCAACAAATAGCAGTGGCAACAATGATAACAATAGCATTTCTCAATTGTTGAACGTAAAAGAACCAAACTTTGTATCTTGGCCATCTCTTTTGACCAAATTCAGTAAACCATTTCCAGAAGTACAAGATAACCAATGGAATCAAACCAAAAGTAGCATCAATGGTAGTATCTGGTAAATGTTTCAAAGTATTAACAACAACCAAATAAGTACTTTCTCTGGTGTTGACCTTACTGTTGTAACCCATCAAACCTGGAACTTGACCAGTAATAATACTAAAGGCAGAACCAGTCATGAAACCCATGACAGCAGGAATAGAAATGAATTCCAAAATGAAACCCAAACGCAACAACCCAAGGGCAGCAGCAATACCACCACAAATCAATGACAAGAAAGTAGCAATTTCAGGGGCAGAGTATTGATCACCAAAACTTTTTTGAACATGGGCAATAACTTTGGAAACTTGTAAGGACATAACAGCGACAGGACCAATGGAGACATCTTTGGAAGTGGCAAAGAAAGAATAAATGAAAACCCCGACAAAGGAAGAATATAAACCATATTGAGCTTCCAAACCGGCCAATTGAGCATAGGACATGGATTGAGGCACCAAGACAACACCAACGGTGATACCAGCAACCAAATCACTATAAGCCCATCTTAAATTATAATGCAAGATCCATTTAAGGATAGGGAATAATGAAAGGAGATAATCACGAATTTGACGTAATGGATGTGCGAAAAGAACTTTCAACCATCCTAAAACAGTCACTTCATCTTCGTCATATGATGGGACATAAATGTTGTTGTAATTGCTTCCGTTATGACTGTATTGTTCATCAAACCCATGGGTGGCTCTTTTAGGATGATGTTCATCACCATATAAATGTGGAATCTCAGCGTCACCAACACCCTCCTGAGACGTTATGGACTTGACTTTTTCAAGGAAATGTGACATGGTAATAATATTATTATTATTTGTAGTAGTAGTATTAGTAATATAATAATCCACCGGTTAACAGCAATTGATATCAAAAATAATTATTAAAATAAATTCCCAAAAGACAATTATTGGAACTTATATAATGCAAGAATAGGTAAACTTAAGCAAAAAAAAAAAACAATAAGGAAAAGGAACAAGAAAGTATTTGGCAATCTTGTAAATGGATTAGTAAACCTTAAATTGTATGGAATCTGTTAAATAGCAGCTCGTTATATCTCTTGAATACAAACCCTAGTTGACCACTTTTTTTGTTCTATTATTTTGCAGATTACCACAGCAAAAAAATAATGGTTGTAAGTATGTCTATAATAATTATAAAAAAAAAAAAAGAAAAATACTTCTAGCAAGTTATGAAAGTGGTATTGATATTTATATATTTTTCTCAAAACCAAATGACTGTTAGATCAACGAAAGTGCCGTATTCTCTAAATGCAGACGATAAGCAAAACAAGGAGCCAAAAAGCAATGCAGAAAGAAGGAAGAAAAGTCTAAATTAACGAAACAATGATATACTGTTACAGAAAAATTTTCATGCTGTAAAATTAAATGGCAAATTGTTGTGGATTTTAGATTGTATATAAATTGGTGAACCACAATTGCCTCTGGTCACGTGAATGATTTTTTTTTTTCCCTCAGTTTTGCTGTGTTCTTTGTGATTTTTTTTCTGCGAGCCATCACGAAATTGGGGGTTGGATGAAGATCCTGCTGAGCCATTTAGTATCACTCATGGCATTTAATTTAGTTGAAACACTATTGATGAGAGCAATTTACATTTAGGCTTCTTCTTCTTCTTGGCTCTCCTCTCTTCTCTTGACAAGATAATTTTTAAATTAGGGTACCCGTTCTCTTCGGATTAATACTTCATCTTCTATAACCAAGAAAATAGACCAATTATAATAAAATCCAGGTGACAGGATTAGGAAAAGAAGGAAATCAATTGAAACTAGTAAAGAGAAGTCACCTGATCAAAGTTTCCTTGTAGACATACATGTAAGTTTATCCGTTTTTACTTGCCAAATACGATAAGGAGCTGTAGGAATCTATACGTCATGGTCTTCATTCAATAAGGGAGGGGGGCAACTTGTGTCCGCTGGTGCGAAACCGGGCAACCCAAGAGGACTGAACCGGACGAAGAAAGAAAAAAACCAAGAGAAAAAAAAAAGAAATTTTTTTTTTAGATTGGCGAATATTTCGCAGCCAATTTGACATTGCACGTGAATAGTAGCAATTTTTTCTTGACAATAGAAAAAAAAATTAAAATTAAGTTTAGAATGAGTAATAATTGTCACAGAGCACACTACTCTTTTATTTGTATTATTGCCTCTCTTTTTCTTGCTCTTTTTATTTTTCTGAGGTGTTGCCGTATTACTTAATTAGGCGTGGTAACTGATATATTGCTGTTGCGGTTGTAGTTAGTCGTACCTGTTCATACTACATGAAATTCTTTAAAAGCGATTTGGCTCATAACGTCGGTGTAAATGAGAATGTAAATTAAAATGTGGTTATGAATATAAGTTGACGATTCGTCATTTTAATTATGAATTGTCCTATCGTGAATTGTGGGGCTTCTGAAATTGACTGCATTTACGCATCGCAAGGCGGTGTAATGGACATTGTCCTTTACCCATTCTTCTTCTTCTTCTTCTTCCACGCCTTCTTCTTTTGTTCAAAGTTAATATTCCCTTCCAATTGTTCCAATAGTCTTTCAACATCCCCCCAAGACATTTAGGCGTAAAAATTTATCCGCAAATTAATTTCTTTTGTTGCCTCTATCAGGGAAACTGTATTATGACTGTCAAAACAATGTTCCTTTCTTTTGTAACCCATAAGGAAAGCCGTGTGTACTCTAAGGGGGGTGGTGGTAACAAAACCACAACCAGGTTTTATAATACAAGAATAAAATAAATTATGCAACGTGGGCAAGGCAGGAGGTTTATTGATTATTATCACCCCTGAATTGTGGTCTGACAAGTTGTAGTGGTTGTAGTGGTTGTTTGTGGTATATTTTGATACGATTTTCTAGCTTCAGCCCAGTTTTTAAATCGAGTTAATTTATTCCAAATGGGTTAACCACTGGCTGAGTGGTTTTATCTTTACCATTGTTAGGGAAAAAAAAAAAGAAAAAAGAAAAGTAGTTAGCTTTTTCTTGGGGGAAGGAATGGATAAATTAGCTTATTAATTCAGGATACCTAAAAAGTCATAGTTCGGTATTCCATCTAAGCGAATATCATATAGAGGCATTAAGGAAGGAATGGGTTTAATTTTCAGGGTATACTACACTTCCCACCCGTTCTGTTTCTTCAGTGTAATTTTTTTTTTTAAAATAATTTCCAGTCCAATTTTTTACAGAATTTGTTTATATGAAGAACTCATCTACTTTCGAAGATATACGATAAGCAATCATTAACATTACACATTCCTATTGTCTCGAATGATAAACACTGCAACTATTAGATTAGACCCACCGGCTTCTGTGTGATAGCGTAATAAAATCTAACCTGCGGAAAATCTGACAAGCCACAGTTTTAATCTGCTTCTTGTTCTTTCTTTTTTTTTTCTTTCTATTTTTTACAGTAACACTTGTAAGCGTCAGACGACTGTTAACATTATAAAAGGGAAGTAAAATCCAGATTAAATAGAAAAATTAGGCTCCTGTAGAATTGGAAGTACTCGAATAGAGGTTCATAACAATCATCATGATTAACCAACGCTACTTACAAATCATACCACACTAAAAATGTATAAATCGTAATAATCTTTTTATTGGTTTCATGTCGAATAATCCTACGTTTTCTAAACAAATTGACACTTCTAATATTCTAAATCAAAAAGTCAAGGGAACATATCATCAGCCAGTTGCAAATCATTTAGCAGCATTTTTCAAGTTTTCTTCTTCAATCTTATCAACCATGTCTCTGTACTTTCTTTGACTGTAACATTGTTCCAAAAAGATCTTGTACTTTTCATTAAGAAGTTTTCTGTCTGGATCATTATTCGAACTTGGGTTAATCACTCTTCCTGGACCAGTCAATTTCACCATTGTACGCCACAAGGCAGCACCTGGTTTAGTAGAAGTTTTAGCATCCAACTTCTTCTTCAACACACCTTGTTGAGTTTGAGTCTTAGAACCAAATGACAAAGTAGTTTCTTCTTCTTCGGATTCGTCATCACTCTTGATAGCCGAAGAGTGCTTAGCATCTTTTGGTTGTTGTTGTACTTGAGCTGTTTGGTTAAAGTAATCGGTTTCTTCGTTCATAGGAGTCAATTGTGAAAGACCTGGGTGAGAACCGACATATGCCAAAGTAGCCAAATTGGTAGTTGATGTGGCAGATGGAGCAGTATATGGTGAGGTACTTCCTCCCTGTTGTGGTTTTGGTGGGTTCAAGAGAGAAGCTCTTCTTGATCTGAGTTTGTCGGCACAGTATTCGGAAACTGCAGTTTCGGCAGCAACAGCACCCAACAAGGCAGAACCAAAAACAACAGCAGCATCAATGTATCTTGGGATAATGATTGGTAAACCGGTACAATCGGCCAACAATCTCATCAACAAACCGTTTCTACATTGACCACCACTCATGAAAATACTGGAGATCTGGTGACCAGATTTTTCCATTTCTTCAATAATTTGTCTGGTTTGTTGAGCAATAAACTCACAAGCACCAAAGTACTGGATAGCCAAGTCTTGCACGGAGTTGTCCATGGATTGGCCAATAATACTTGCTCTCATTCTTGGGTCAGCAATTGGAGATCTATTACCATGGAAATCACCATAGAAAAACACATGCTTAGCCAATGATACAACTGATCTTTCCTTTCTTTCGCTAACCAAGTTTTCCAAAATCATATTCAAGTAGTCGAACTTGGAGATATTTGATTGTTCTGCACTTCTAATCAAAGTCTGGTTAGCTGGATGGATGGCTAAAACATGAGCGAGCAATTGACCAGTGATGGATTGACCACCTTCTGCTAACCAGTAGCCTTCAGCCATGACATTCTTGTAAGGACCCCAAACACCGTGAACAAAAAATGGATCTTTGGTCATAGCAAGATGACAAGTAGAAGTACCAGCAACTGCAGCTAATCTACCACAAGCAGTGCCAATGGATCCATCTGATTTGGCATCTTCTTCTTGCAAGACTGGGACATCGGCCTTGGCAGCAACAGTACCAACCCAACCAGCATAGGCATCAATGACTGGGGAACCAACAATACAATCGGTAGTCAAACCCAATTCTTCGGCTGATTTGGCAGTCAATTGCCCAACCACATCACCAGCAGTTAGGTATTTACCGTTTTTCCCAGGAATACCACCCAATCTTACGAAATCATCTTCACACAATTCTGGCATGTCAATGCCCAACAAGAATTCTTCTGACCAACCGGTAGTACTACCTTCGACACCGAGTGGAAGGAAACCTTGTTTACAGGTGACCGAACAATGACTTCTAGTTTCCAAACCAGTAGCCTTGTGAACTAAGAAATCTGGTAAATCGTAAAACTTACAGTCTTTAATACCACCTGGTTTATGGTGTTTCAACCATTTCATTTTGGGCAATTCCATCTCAATGGACATTTGACCACCAACGTATTTCAAACACTTGTCGCCAGTGGCATTGATGACGTTAGTTTCATCAACGGCACGATGGTCCATCCACAAAATGATATTTTCCTTATTGTCATTGAAATCAGGACCAACAGAAACAGGGTCATCAGTCAGTTTGGAAATAGCAACCAATGAACAAGTGGCATCAAACCCAATTCCGAACACTTCCTGAGGGTTGACACCAGAATCTCTAAGACAGGATTTGACACAGTAACAAATGGCATTCCAGATCTCAGTGGAATTTTGGGTGATGAAATTGGCTTCCAATTCTTGACGTTTAATTGGACGTTCAGCCAATCCTAAAATGATCCCATTGGTGTCGATTAAACAAGCACGGGCCGAACCGGTACCAACATCGACCCCAATGTAGTACACATCTGGTTCAGCTGCTGGCAATTGGTTGAAAAAGGAGGATTGTCTTCTATTGGAGAGACTCAAATTGGATCTGTTATGTACCATAATTAGAAGTAGTTATTGATGAAATGAAAAAAAAAAGAAAAAAGAGAAAGAAATAGAAATAAGAAAAGTTGGAGAAATTGTTGCGGTTGAAAAAGATAAAGGTTATATATGTGTATCACCAGTGAGTGTTTTTCAGAATCGCGGAGGGAAAAAAAAAAAAAAAAAAATCCAAAAAATGGAAAATTACACAAAGTTCATAAATTATGATATCATAGGGATTGCTTTGCTAGGAATTGTAGGGGAAGTTTTCCAAAACTAGTAATGGCGTGCGGTGCGGTCTAGAAGGGGTTTGTAGAGAGCAACATTAAACTAAATGACAATTAA
>JAKTVH010000406.1:20742-33785 GCA_030557105.1 Candida frijolesensis | reverse complement strand
ATTCACCGGTACCACCAGCAATAATCAAAATAGCACAATCAGCTTGGGAAGTACCAGTGATCATGTTCTTGATGAAATCTCTGTGACCTGGAGCATCAATGACGGTAACGTGGTATTTTGGAGTTTCGAATTTCCACAAAGCGATATCGATGGTGATACCTCTTTCTCTTTCAGCCTTCAATTTGTCCAAGACCCAAGCGTATTTGAAAGAACCTTTACCCAATTCAGCAGCTTCTTTTTCGAATTTTTCAATGGTTCTCTTGTCAATACCACCACACTTGTAAATCAAGTGACCGGTGGTAGTAGATTTACCAGAATCGACGTGACCAATAACAACGACGTTAACGTGAGTTTTTTCTTTACCCATGATTGATTATTTCTATAGATGTGAAGAGAAAAGAAAGAAAGGGAAACCAAAAAAAAAAAAAAATTGGAAGAAAATTTTTTTTATTGAACGAGCGTAAATTCCATTCCCAAGGGAGAGAGAGACGAACGAATAGAAAAATGACTAAACGCAGATGATAACAGCGAAGAGCAAAAAAAAAAAAAAACTAACAAAGAACGGGCGGAAATAGTGATGTCGCACAAATATCTGACCACGTGCAAAAAGAAAATCCACATACATTTGGATAGGGCTGAAACCCTACACTACAATATTTACACTACTGAAACTTTTTTATTTATTTATTTCTTTCTTCTTCGTTTGTTTGCCAGAGTCAGTGCAACAGATCCTTCTAGTTTCTCCAAAAGCCTTTCTTGATTGAATAATGAGTCATAATCTTGATATCTTATCTGTGACATCATATCTTCTTCTATTGTGATCTCGGGGTTGGCAATTTGCTCTGACTCATCGTCTTTTCCTACTGCAACGGAATTTGCAGCCTCTAATAATTTTGTTCTCACGGATTTAGGAGATTTATTAGCAGCTACTAGTTTCCCGTACTTCCTTCTTCCGTTTGGTCTTCTAGGTGATGGCAATTTCACCAGTGCCGATGATGCAGACTGGTTATCTTCTCCTTCTGTTGTTTTATTTGGTATTTCTTCTTCTCTTTCATCTTCTTCTTCCTTGTCATTATTGCTGCTAAAGGAACTTTCTCGACTTTGTTTGTCTAAATTTTTCACATACTCCAACAAGGATTTAGGTTTGTTGTAGTTACTTGGTGCAAATATACACCATTGTAGGTCGGTTATGTCTGGCATGATTATGTGCGATTTGCTTGCTGATTGTTCCATTATTTCCCAGATATACGCAATCGAAACAACAGGAATATTCCATTGCTTGGCAGCGTCTATTTTATTCTTAGCCGACATGAGTGAAACATTACCTCCTGTCGGACAATTGATGATCTCCTTGCATTTGTATTGAAGCAATTTAGGAGAGTTTTTCACAAAACTGGGTTTGAATAAATTGATGTTAAGAATCAACAAATCTCTATCTTCTGCCAAGGATTCACAATACTCAAAGTTTAAAAATCGAATCAACTTTTCAAGATGCATTAACTCAACTCCCGTAAAACCAGTTATACAAATCTTGAATGTTTTTTTGGAACTTAGTAATCCCTTCATTGGTTGTCCCCATCGGTCTAATACAATCTTTTTGTAAAACATGCATCTTTCAACAAAAAACTCAGTTACGACTTTAACAAACCCATTCGTGATTCTCAGTTTCAATTCCGCGGGTAGAACCTTCAACACTGTCATATATTGACTTCCCTTTTGCGATGGAATCACAACATGGGTAATGGAATCGTCGTTTGGATCACTAGACACTTCTCCCAGAAAACTCTCGATTGTCTTTGATAACAATTCAAACTGTCTAGAATCAAATCCTACCGTAAAGAAATTGAACCCCAAAAACAATTGGTTTTCCAGAGTCGTGGATGAACTTTTCGTTTCCGCTATTATAGGATTTGAATCTTCATCAGTGTTGCCTTGGCTCTCAGTTTCACTTAATCCATGCTCTTCTTGATCGTCATCATTTTCCGTCTCTTGCTCATCGTCTTCATCCCAAGTTTTATCCCGCATCATCTGTTTAGTATGTCTTCTCGCATGGTCCATAATTGAATTCCAAATGTTGGCGTTGGCTCTATTGTTTGTCGCCTTTTTCGTCATTTCGGGCTCAGCAGATGCCGATTTGCGTACTTCATAATTGGAAGTTTGCTTGATGGTTTTCTTATGAGTTATCACGTCTTCCCAAACATTACAACCATGTTCGTAAGTTTCGTTAGGATTTTCCGTTAATATATAATCTCGATAATCCAATGCTGCTCCGCGTACAATACTATCAACAATCCATATGGGATGGAGGACTGGTACACCCCATTCCACTGCTTTGTTATAACGCTTACCTCGTGGGTCAGCAGTGACGATAAACTTCTGACTCATCAGTAATGTTTCTTTTGCTATTCCTCCATTACGTAAGAACATTTTGAGCAAATTCTTGGAACTGTAATACTGTGATGAGGAATCTGTCGGTCGAAATTTGACACTATGTATGAGATGGTCGATTTGTGTCGGTGTCAAGTCTATTCTTGAGAGGCATAATGAGATGTTTTCAAAAACAGGCAATGGATAGTTCTTAAGATCTAATGTGCCCATTGATTCATCTTCTCCATTTATCCAATGTTTGTGAATTGACTTTATTGTACCCATAGTTATGAACTTTATATCTGGTCTGTTCTTGATACAGAATTTGTATTTCTCAGTTTCTCGATCACCAACAATCAAGTAATCCACATCTGTCATCAAATCATAGTAATGGATCCCACCAAGCGCTTCTATCTTATCGACTAGGTCTCTTTTCGCTGTTAACTCAACTCCTGTACAACAGAACGCTAGTTCTGAAAATGGTTTAAATGATCCCATGTTTGAAAATATTTATGATGTAAAAGGCGAGTAATGATAATAATGCATGCAAATGGTTTTATTGATACGAGTAATAACAAGAGTTAAAAGAATGAATATGTAGTTGTAGCTTAGGAGTTGATTTGGGATGATAAAGTAAACATCGAAAATCCAACTTTTTCTCTTCTTCTATTAATATTATTATCGCGTGTAGTCGCGTTCTAGAACCAGCATTCCTACGAAGCATTTCGACACTAATCTTCAAGGTGCAAACCACGGAGTCAATTGATACTACAAAAGATAAGCTATGGGCCATATCTAACTCATTCAAACATTGTCATCCATAATCTACATCAACCAATTGTTGAGTAGGAGTAACGACGGAAAGATAAATGTTTTGCGATTTTCTGGGCAAACCATTTTTCTACAGTGCAATTATAATAAAATCATACTTATCGTCCCTTTTATTGTTTATCATTATAATTGGGCAACTGTTTGCTTAATCATCTTCCATCACATGTGATTAGTGACATAGGCTATTGTTGTTACATTGATTGTAAGGTTATTATTATCTCCTTGTTCAACGTGTGTGTGTGTTTTATATATGCATGGACTGTGGGAGTATAATCCCACCTTTTTTTGTCTCTCTTACCCCCCGGAGATTGGGCGGATAATCAATGAAATTTCCATGTGTGTGTTGGTTCTATCGGCCCAAGTAAAAAACGGGAAGGAAAATAAGCGGCAAGGAATTAAAATAGATTTATCCCTTGGATTTTACAAAGGATATATAAATCAACAACAAGTCTCACCAATTTTTCCTTTTCTTACATTTCTTTTCCTCTCTTTCCTATTTCCCCCGATTTTTGTTTAATCCTCCTCAACTGACAGCAACCCCATTGCCCCCTTTTGCAATGCCATTAACCCCGCAAACATCACCGTTCTATGAGCACATCGTCAAAATCAAAGACGCTGCTAGTCCACGAGCACCAGGTTCGGTCGTTTTATCACAACCGAGTAATTTACAGGAAGATTACCAATTGAAAATAGCGTATCGTAAATATGTGACAAAGAGATCAATCCCACGTAATGCCAAAAGAATCAATTTCTTATTCTTACATGGGAATGGAATGAACAAAGGCATTTGGCATTCACAAATCGACAGGTTGTTTGCCACTTATGCTATCAGTTTTCCCGATTTGCATATCGATACTGTAATTGCTGGTGATCACGTCAATATGGGAGATTCTGCCTATGTTAACCGTGGGAAATTGGGCCATGTTAGTGATTGGAACGATTTTGCTAAGGATTACATCATGATAACCAAGATCCATGAGAGAGGCACTTTTCTCCACCCCAATGCGTTCAATGTGGTCGTTGCCCATTCAATGGGTGGGTTTGCAGCGATTCAAATGACAGCTATTGAACCTAATTTATTCCAATCGTCGATTTTAATCAATCCCGTTTGCGAAGTTGCGCCCGCTCCCAAAGATGTCATTAACCAAACATATCGTGATTGGTTCCAACGTGGATTTGTCAAGTTCTATTTCGATGACCTTCCAAAAAAGACCAATTGGTACCATGAAATCTATGAACATTATACCAAACGTTCATTTTATAAAAACTTTGACCCCATTATATTGCGAAACATGTTGGAAGATGAAATACCCGATTATTACGACAGAAAGAAGCATTACAATGCTGTTGAGTTGAAACACGATGGGTATGAGGATTTTATCAATTATTACAATCTGTACTTCTCCATCCCAGCTACGCAAGGTTTGTATCAACAGGTTAAAGTGCCAACAAAGATTCTTTGTGGTGACAGAGATGCGTTGGCTACTTTGATATTCTTACACAAGGATGACGATTTGAGTTTTGCAGACGTTGAGTTTTTGGAAGGAAAGTATCACAACATGCATGCAGAAAATCCCGAATTGATTATGAGTCTTGTCAATGATTTTGTATTGAAATGTTATGAAACAAATCAAAAGCCTAATGATACACAATATAAGAAGAAATATGGACGCAAGTATAAGCAGAAGTTAAGAGAAGAAGTGTTACGGGATTTATTCGGCAAAGCAAAATTGCCTGGCAAGTTATAAGCCTCTATGTGTATTAAGCTTATGTGGTACGAATTCTATAGTTAGCTAATAGAAAATAATAATGACAATAATATAATCATGTCGGAGTTGTTGCATTTGTGTGAATGTTGGTACTAACATCAAACACAGACTTGACGGAAGATTTTTTTGAACTCAAAGAAGTTTTGGACATTGCCATGAGGTGGCCAAACTCTTGAGACATTCTACTTCTCAAACAATTTTTACTAAACATAGGGATAGCCAATGGCGTAGAAACGTGACGAGCAGGAACAGCAGTGGTTTGGTCATTGAACTCATTAATAGCAAGAACCTGATTCTTGGCAGGTTTCTTCTTCTTCTTCTTCTTCTTCTTGGTGAATCCGTATTTACGGTTTTTCAACTTAGACAACACTGGTTTGAACATTTTCTTGGATGGTAAATATTTCTTGATCGTATTCATCATGCTAGGTTTTTTAACAAACACAATATCATGTTTGTCATTATATACCATACTAAGTTGTGATTCATAAAGTTGGAAATCAGTTGTAGAAGAATTAACAGGGGAACCCAACACAGCACATCTTGAAGTTGGAGGGTCCATACCTAATTCAGCAATGGAACTGTTAGCTTCACCAACATCTGAATTGACCATTGCTGAAGATCAGATACTGTAGTTTTCTTAATTTACAGACAATTCTACTTGTAGGAGAAGGATTGGAGAAATTTGGTCAAAAAAGGTGGGTTTTGTTATCAATGTGTTGCCAGTTTGAAAAAGGGAAAAAAAAATTGCAAATGACTGAATAATTGGTTGCCAAAAATATTGAACACATTTTTACCAATTT
The DNA here is from genome assembly GCA_030557105.1 of Candida frijolesensis. Lineage (NCBI taxonomy): Eukaryota > Fungi > Ascomycota > Pichiomycetes > Serinales > Debaryomycetaceae > Candida > Candida frijolesensis. The sequence continues at coordinate 28,018 of JAKTVH010000406.1, read as the reverse complement.
GAATGATAACCACAAGCGGAGATAAAAAACCACAATACATACAACAATATATATTATTGACCACAACTCTTGAAACCTTCGACATCCACTAACACAGGTTATTCATTTAATTGTTAGACTCTTTTGGAGCCAAATTATGCACGTCAGGCTGAATAACGGAAATTTGATTAGTAACTAACAAAAACCACAAAAATGAATACAGGCAAAAAAATTAAATTAATATGGAATTTCATTTCCCTCTCCCCCCAAAAAATCCCGTTCAACATTTTCAAATTCACCTACTTTCCAAATATTTTCAAGTCGTCACGTATATCATCAATAACAATGGCTCCATTAACGCGTTCCATGTCTACTAATACTGTAGTTTCAAAAATTTCAACGCCATCAGAAACAACCACCGTGATCAAGAAAACCACCATTATCAAAAAACCAAAATTATCCAAACCAAAACCTAAATTGACTAAGACGTCCCTGGACTTAGAAGATTTATTGACTCATATTAAAACTCCCGAAGATCTTGCACTTCCTCAAAAATACATTGATAACCATACTGAGGAGTTTATTAAAGGAATTCAACACGTGTTACAAGTAGATCCTTCTTTATACCCCGTAATAGTACATCAAGAATTCACGAGATTTGGTAGTACAGTAGTTGAAAAGAACAATCACGAAGGTGAGGACAAGATTCATACGTATTGGTATTCGTTGATCCGATCTGTGATTGCACAACAAGTCAGCGGTGCTTCTGCCAGGGCAATACAGACGCGTTTTGAAGGGTTGTTTGGTGGGGAGATGCCAACTCCGGGAAGAACTTTGGAATTTACAGTCGATGAGTTAAGAAGCGCTGGCCTTTCCGGTCAGAAAGTGAAATATGTACAGAGTATAAGTGAGGCGTTCAATGATCTGACTAATCATTTAGCCCAATTGAAGTTTTATGAAAATTCCAGTTTGGATGAAATACTAGAAGAGTTGTGCAAATTGAAAGGAATTGGCATGTGGTCAGCAAAGATGTTTGCCATATTCACGTTGGAAGAAATGGATGTGTTTGCCGAAGATGATTTAGGAATTGCCAGAGGAATGGCACGGTATTTGAACAAGCGACCTGAACTTTTGAAGAAAATCAAATCTGACAGTATTAATGACGAAGAGACACAATTGTTGTTGAAGAAAAAGCTGAAATTTTTCAACAAGACCGATTCGAAGCGGAATTGGACACCCATTCACGATGGATATGTCAAGTTTGCCGCTAGACCTTTTGAACCGTATAGGACCGTACTCATGATGATAATGTGGAGGTTGAGCTCTACCAATATTGAAGTGTTAGAGAAGTTAGATGAATAGAGGAAAAAAAATTGATATATGTATTCCTAACAGAGTAATAAACATACAACGATAAACGCAAGATATGCATCTGTGAGAGCACGCCCGTTATGTACTCCTACTCCACCTGACCCACCATCGAGATCATTCTCACCACCTATGGCGATTACCTTAGGTGAACCTTTTGCTTCTTTTAATTTATTCAACTCTCCTTCAATTTCACCTAGTCCATAATCCAAAGTTTTTGATCGCAAAAATTCCAAATCCGTCGAATTAAATCCTTGTTCATCTACCAAATATCGAATGAACTCTTCAATATCTAATTCAATTTCATTCTTGTACAGGTATTTGGACTGAGTGTAAGGCTCATCCTTGTCTTCATCCACAATCAATCTTACCCATCGTTTCAAGTCTCGAGGATCACTTGCGGCATCGTCATAGCTTGTAATCTTGGATTGCAATTTCTGGTCTTCTTTGTTCTTTTTATTCCTGTCTTTATCGTTCTTGTCCTTTTTCTTAGAGTTTTTAGCAGAAACATGTTTTTGTTCTTTGAATATTAAGAAATCCTTCACCCAAGATCTTCGAGAATGTAGTTTTGGCGTATCTGAAGATGTTGGCCGTACTTTAGCTTCTTTAACTTCATCATCATTGGAATCAGTCCCATCGTCACTGACCGTGTCATCGTCATCATTGTCACCATTATTGTTGGCAGTTTTTGTTGGGAATGAATACAAGGTAGTGGTTGTTGTGATTATTGATATGTCTTTTCTAAATATCGATCTTAGTCCATGATGTGGATAGTAGATTTTTTTAGGAATAAATGATTCTCTAATGGATTGTTGCTTTTCAGTCACAGGTATTTCTAAATTTTCTTGAAGTTCTGGTAAATATTGTTTGAACTTTGATTTGATGACAGAAGCAGGATCTTCAATTTCTTCATCATTGATAGTAACTTCAAAGGAAGTAACAGATTTCAGTACGGTGACAAGCAAAGCTAGTGCTAGGAGAAAAACTGAATGCATCACCATTGAAACTACAATATCATTTCGAATGTGAATGGATTTTTTTTTTCTATACATTTGGATAAACAATTTGTTATTTTTTGCTGACTTGCATTTTTTTTTTTGCAACCATAACAGAAAGTTTGAAGAAGGCAAGATAACGTAACTAATCTATGTACTATACTAAAAATATACTATTATCTTATCTGAGTAGAAAGTTCTTGTTCTTTCGTCTAGATTGCATACAACTGAATCTAACTCGCTTCTTATTCCCTTTTCTATATTTATGACCTTATTGCCAATTAAGACAAGAAGATCGTAGCCTAAATAAAGTTTTTTGAGACGGTTTAAATTATGTTTGTTTTGATGTTTCACAACAATATGTCGGACAAAAAAAAATTGGTGTAATTATTATTTACTGTTTAAACGTGCATGCAGAAAACTACACACAGGGTGACACACTGTCCGTTGATGGGCACCAAAACGAAATAAAAAAAGGCGACGGTTATCGATTCAGCAGACGACAGTGAAATAAAAAATAAAATATGAAACATATGCCATAGTCTAAATGTCACGCTCAGACAAGACAAAGAACCCTATCTGAAACTATAAATTAGAAAATAATTCAGGCTATTTGAAAAGGACAAATAAAAAAAAAATTATCTATGTGTTGGTTCATTGAACTATGAGAGTAAATCTATCATCCAATTTCAGCTGGTTGATTTACTGGAACTAAAACAGTAAAGAAAAAGCAATCCTCATTCTAACTTGAAATGTAAGGTACCATCCCTACGTGAATCTAGATCCTCCAATAAACCATTGGCAACGGGTCGCTCCGTTGTTTATCGTGGTCTCATTTCAAGGCAGGATACCACGTTAGTTGAATAATTGAAATTCGATCTCCCATGGAAATCTTTCCTTTCTCACCCAGTTGGTATCAACAGTATCATAGAATAATGTGACACAAGTTTTGCCTTTGAATGTCCTGGTGATATTCCGCTCCTTGACCAGATAGGTAATGGTGGTTCTCGTTAGTCTTGATTATTGTTCTATGATGGTGATGGTGATGATGTTGGTTGGGTGATATTTCAGGTAGGGTTTGCGTACCTGAAATCTTCACGCTTTTTTTGTTTCTTTTTGTTACGCATCCCCCTCCTTCGTTTGTTTTCGGATTTACAGGATACGGACACAAAAGTGTAGCAAGACAATGCCTAATAAATACAAGGTTTTGTTAAGGATCTTTTTTTTTTGGTGCAGGACACACAAAAGTTTAGGTACAACCAATCCCTTTTTCCCCAGTCAATTTGTTTGTACCAAAAGGGTGTTTTATTTTATTCGCAATTTCTGTCCATTTAAGAATATTATCTTTTGGGATTTTTGTTTTTTATTTTGCGGATCAGTAAAGGTTACGTGTACTACTCGCCTTGCGATCTTCGGTTTTAAACCTAGTTAGTACAAATTTTTTTTTATGCGCATGTGCTTGGTAAAATTCTTCTCGATAAAACTTTTCCGTGTTCTGTCTTAAGCGTGTTAAGCCACGTTTAAGTAAACGTGCATATTAGGAGGTTCTTTTTTAGGTACAGTAGACAGCAATTACAACGCAAGCAAATTGCAAATTGAAATTGTTGTTTACAGCGATGTTTCACCAGAATATTGAGCGAATAAATTGTGGCCTCCCACCGCCTCCCACCGCCTCCCGCGTTTTTGATTTTCGACATCAAAAACCACAACAAGCACATCATAGGATGGACGTCGATAAACAAGTCTATGAGAACAGTCTCGACCTGCCGTGTTAACCGACAAAACAAATCAGAAGCATGATAATTATCTGTAGGAAGTTTAATTGGATGGGTGATCAATCTAATAAACGCACACCAGAAATTAGAGATTTCCCACATACTGCGACAAAAGTATTTAGTGCAGGGAAAAATAATAAATAATAAAAAAAAGCGTAGTGACAATCGAATCTCAAGCAGTTGAAAAAAAAAAAAATAGTAAAGACAATAAGAATTAGAAACCTTCAACAGCTTACCAGTCGATAATTTTCTTTTTTTGTTCCCTTTTATATCGCCTGCTTTCCCTTTCCCTTTTTCCTATCCCTTCCTCTTTGTTTCCCGTTCTTTTGTAATTTTTTTACTTCTTCTTTTCTTCTTGCATTCAAACATATTCGGTATCACCACCCGTCCATCCATCCAACCTCCGTACTTCGATTCCCGTAACCGTAGTCTCTCGTTACGACGCCGTATCAAAAGAAAATTTTACACAGAGAGAGACAGCAAAAAAAAAAAAAAACAAAAACTCCAAGCGGGAAACGACACATAGACGCAGACAGACAGCCAGGCAAACAAACAAACAAAACATAGAGGTAGCCAAGGGAAAAAAAAAAAAATACACACAAACAGTTTTTTCTTTTGACCCTTGATAATTCCCTCCCACAACAAGCTTGGAATTTTTTTTGGTTGTCTTCTTTTCTTTCATTTCCATTTCCACTTTCACGAACAACCCAACTACCAGTCAGTTCTATCTTCTGAACCCATTGTTATTAGTTATTTTCAACTAAATCCACTCGCTATCACACTATAACAATTCAACCATCCTTTCACAAAGAACATATTCTATTTCTTTCACCTAAGGGGAACATATAAATATAGTTTTTTTTTTTTGTTTTTTAGTCCCTATTGTACTAATCATCTCGTTGATACAACAAAGCAACACTCATAAAGAAGTCCATTTTTCTCATATCTTCATTCAATTTCCGTTGTTTATATTTAGATCACATTGATATTTTTTTGAAATTGTAATTTTGTCACGAGGAACAGATTTTACACATATCCAAGTTTATGCCTAACTTCCTCCTTGTATAAAGAAGTACAACTATTCATCCCTCCCAAAACTCCCCCATAACATATTCTTCAGTTCATTTAATTGTTTCAAGTAAACGTTAATTCACTTCATTTCACCATCTGTTATATTAAGAACTATGACGGAGCAACATTCGAGAAGAAATTCCTTGACTTCATTGGCAACTGCTAATACTTCATCCTCGTCGCAGAACAACATTTCGGGACACGATTTATCAACTGATAATTTAATAGCAGTGGATAGTAAATTTGTCAAGAAACCTACAAAAAAGTTCCCCAACAGCAATGGTATATCCCCAAAACTAATCAATGACTCAACTTTGCGTAGTGGTGCCAGCAACAACAACAATTCTGGAAGTGCATTCTACGCCAAAGAAGGGGTATACTATTTCCCCAATGGTGAAGTATTTCGACCAAGAACCACCCCTGCAAAGAGAAATCGGCCAAGCAAACTTCAACAAGATATTTCTCCAAACGACAGCGCAAGTGCTAGTCCTGTTCCACCACCAGTGAATCCAAATACCTCACTCGACTCACCATCATCGAACGACTCATCATCAAATTCTTCTCCCCAAAGTGGGATGGCTTCATCTGGCATGGCCCCAAGTCTTCATTCAAATAATTCGCATACTTCGCTACCTAAATCTGCCTCAATCCAAAACGTCAAGCTAATGAATAAACAAAGCTTGGTGCAAAACATCAGAAGTAGCAAAGGTGACATCACCACAAATATTGTTCTTGAGGAAAATTCAACCAAAATTCCATATGAGAACTACCGAAATAGCAATAGCAGTTCCAGTTTGAAAAATTCACATAAATTCCAGTCACAGAATATCACCAAGACCGAGCAGTATTCGAACACTTCCTCATTTTCGTCCCAAACTTCTGATGCTTCAAATGTGTCTGATCTATTAGCTGACGATGATGATGACCATGCCAATTCAAATCTCAATCGATCAGCCACTAATACTCCATCCACATCTATCAGTGACGACCACAATAGACTATCGAACGAGATTAGAAATAGTACTGGATCGTCCTCTGAGGAAAGTAACCATCAAGCTGACGTAAATACTGAGGACACTGTTTTGGGTACCTTGAACGAAACCAGTGAAGAGACATTCAAAAGTGCACCTACTTCTACCTTGGGATCATCAAGCGCGAACCATTCTGTTCATTCATCATGGGATAATAAGAACACCCCAGAGCCACATCGATTCGTTAGAGATGATTCCAACTCGTCGTTTTCTCCAAGTGAAAGACAACATGCTTCTAGATCAAGAAACACTGTGATCACCTCATCCCCATCATCAACTCGCCATACAATTGGTACTGATTCACCAGGTTCAACTTATGGTAATACACCACTATCCGCTTACTATGGCAACACTCCATCTACAGGAAATGGCAACACCCCTTCATCAGTTTATGGTAACACGCCATCTTCTGAATACGACGTGATCGCACCTTTGGAAGTGGTCAAACAACGTGCAACAGGTAATCCTGGGCCAGGGTCTGGATCAGGGTCTGGATCAGGATCTAGTTCGCCCAATTCGTTATACGACAATAGCAACCCCGAGAGTATCCATAAATTGGGAGCACCAATGAAACCAATACTAAGGGATATATCGAGATCTTCAGACATGTCAAGCGAAGAGGAAGTATTCAAAACTCCCATCGGCACTCCTGATAAGGAGGTATTTCGAGAATTTAAGGGTACGCCAACCATGACACCTCCATCTCCAACTTCTATAAAAACTGCCACACCAATCATCACGCCACCGCCGTCCATAAGCATAACTCAACGTAGTATAGAGAATGGTAGTATTTTGAATTGAGTTCGATGGGAATTAACTTTCATCGGTCCAGATCCCATTCAAAAAGAACAACATTGAAAATTGAAAAATTGTAGTTAGATCTCGCGCCACCAATTGCGACAATCGATGTTCTTAGCCACGCGACACTTAACCTTGATTGTTAAAGTCAGAGCTACTAGCCACTTCTTAACTGTGGACATTCAAAGTCATGATAACAAAAAGAAGAAGGTAATTATTCGAATCTTTGTTGTTGTTGTTTTTTAGTTCACAACCCCCT
>JAKTVH010000406.1:8965-20722 GCA_030557105.1 Candida frijolesensis | reverse complement strand
GTGATCACCTCATCCCCATCATCAACTCGCCATACAATTGGTACTGATTCACCAGGTTCAACTTATGGTAATACACCACTATCCGCTTACTATGGCAACACTCCATCTACAGGAAATGGCAACACCCCTTCATCAGTTTATGGTAACACGCCATCTTCTGAATACGACGTGATCGCACCTTTGGAAGTGGTCAAACAACGTGCAACAGGCAATCCTGGGCCAGGGTCTGGATCAGGGTCAGGATCAGGATCTAGTTCGCCCAATTCGTTATACGACAATAGCAACCCCGAGAGTATCCATAAATTGGGAGCACCAATGAAACCAATACTAAGGGATATATCGAGATCTTCAGACTTGTCAAGCGAAGAGGAAGTATTCAAGACTCCCATCGGCACTCCTGATAAGGAGGTATTTCGAGAATTTAAAGGTACGCCAACCATGACACCTCCATCTCCAACTTCTATAAAAACTGCCACACCAATCATCACGCCACCGAACAATATCAACACTTTCCGTCCTCCTCGTATCAGTGCTGGATCATTATTACATTTCGAGAGACTGAATACCGACACTAGCAGCAGCACCAATTCAAGTAGCAGTGGTGGAACCAGCAACAGAAAGAGTCAAATCAGTTTGTTACCAGAACCAACGATCGACACCGAGTCATTTGTGGAACACTACTTTAATGAATCGTCTCCAGAGCTGTATCAATTGAGTGAAATCATATCGAACTTGAATTCCACGCCAACCAAGCAGCACCATGAACAACAACAGCAGCAGCAGGAACGAGAAAAATTGGCACATGAACAAGAGGAGTACACGAAACACATTAACGAAAAGCGTCAACTGTTCCAAATGACCCATCAACTGCATTTGCCACAGAATGATGAGATCATTCAAGTTACTGATGAGCAAGCAGTTAAGTTTGTAAAATCTCGTGAAGTGTCCAAAACCGACACTCCAAGAAGTTCAAGATACTACGATATTGATTCGAACTCGTTCAATAAGTTTGTGAATGATACCCAAAGTGATATTCCACCTCGTGGTGATGTAATGATTGTCAACAACAAGAAGATCAGAAAACACACTCGTAACGCATCGTCAGTTTCATCGACAAATGATTTTGCGATCAACTCGAGCAACAACTCACATATTGGAGCTCAGACATCAGAAATCCCAGGACCAACCACGCCAAAGGGAAGCCCAATTCAAGAAGTTGTTACTCCACAGAACCCAGAGTCCCCACCACCTCCACCTCCAATTGAAAAATCACCAGGTATGAGAGTCAAAGGTAGACCAAAGAAGAGAAGACCAAGAAAAGACGGTGAGCATGGTTCTGAGAAAAATACCTCAACCTCTCAAAATGAATCATCAAGACATGCAGCTAGCAAGGACAGCATGCTGAGAGATGTCACGAAGGAAAACCATTTCAATGAAGGCAAAGGTGCTGAACATAGTCACAAGGTAGAAGCCGAGGAGTTTACCATTCCAATTGCAATTCAAACTCAACCGATCAAGAGAAATTACGATCAGCCAGTTACTCCTGTACTTGACGCTGCTCCTAACCTGATCTTTAAGAATGACAGTGATGAAAGAGATCCTAGTCCATCCAAACTGGTATTGTATGACACTCCAAGAACTCTTCAGGAGCAACAGGCACAGGAAAAACGAGAACTCGAAGAAAAAAATCAACCAGGTAAACATGCACAACCAACCACTCCTGAAAGGAAATCAGCAAAACCAATTCGATCATTATTGTTGAACGATGAAACCATTCAGGATAAGAGGTTACCTATGGGACCACAATTTAACCCTCCAAATGTGGTGAAAACGGTTAAGAGAACTTCCTCAATGCCATCGATTGTTCCGGAGAAGCCGCCTCACATGCATGAGCCATTATTACCATCATCCGACAAACAGCACCAAAACAGCACTGGTCACCGTCGTTTTGAGCCTTCAAGAAGACCACCTGAAATTAACGACAGAAACAAGGTTAATACTCATCAACCTATAGGAAAAGCACCACCTCCACCTACAACCAGACCACGTATTGAGTCCAATCTGTCGATTCCTCACCCACCACCTCCACCGCCACCACTACCACCGACAACAACAACAGCAAATGCACCACAACAGTCTTCTCCTCTTCAACCACCCCAAACGAATATGAAGCGTCATGTTTACCACAGTCCAAAGAAAGTCGATGATGGAAATAATCTTACCAAGAAGGAGGGCGGCGGAAGTGCAACCAATTTGAAATCATTCTTCAAAATGTTCAAACCAGGTTCTCATGAGAAGTCTATGGATAAGTCAGATTCGTCGACTTCTTTATCATCGGCAGCATCAAGTGGATCCAAGATCTTTAAGTTCATCAAGCCAAAGAAGGAAGAGCAAGAATTGGCAGATTTGCCGATTATCGTTGAACAATCAAACTTGGGACCACCAGTTGCAGCATCAAGTAATAGAATTTCGGTGTTGAGTGAAATTGCTCCATCCATTAAATTGGGATCATTGCCTGATTTTGAACCTGAAGAACACGGATTGTTTGACGAGATGATGTTGACGTTTGATGAAAAATTTGAAAGTGAATTAACTCCCTCTTCACCGCCTGCGTTCCTCCATCAAATACACAACAATAGAAGTAGTATGAATGAACCTTTTTTGAGAGACGACGAGTTATCAATTGCGCAAATCAAAGACCAGCAAATCAAAGATGACGATATTCTAAACAATGAAGGTACAGGAACAATTGGTGGATATTCTGTTAATATTAATGATGAGAACTATGCGGAGAATATGGCGTTCCTTCAAAGTGAGGCATACTGGGCCACCATGGATGAAGGTGCTATCAAGAATCACATCGACGAAAACCTGTACACCATTGATGAAGAGAAGAATCCTGAGATCAAAAAATTCCGAGAAGCCATGTTGGCCGGTGCTAGTTTCCCTCCTCCTAATATCTCATTGGGATCGCACGACAATGACGTTTCCACTCCCGTAGACACGTCCTTCAATTTACCACCTACTGCACCACCACAACTTATTCGTGCTCCAAACACCACGGTTACTGATGAAGAAATTGATCCAGTTATTGAAGATAGTGATACCAGTCAAGATGGGGGTGAATCGATAGTTATTGACAATCACGAATTACGCTACATTTTCAACAGTTTGACCGATGACGAAAAGAGAAACTTGCCACCACATTTGAAATACATTAGACAGTTCAAAGATTACCAATCCATTGAAGTCAATGTCAAGAAATTTGAAGATTTATCAAAAATTGAATTTGCGGTTGATGAAAATAATAAGACTGCCTCGATTTTGAAGAGACGTAGAAGAATCATCAATGGTAAGAGACCTATGATTGATGCTGGTAAAAGATCCAAAGGAGTGGTGTTCTCGAACAAGATTTCCATTAACGAAACATTTGCCAGCGATATGTATAAGAGATACAATAAGGCAGTTACTCAGTATTCTTTGAGTGATCCTAAGGAGATCAATAAGATCAAGAATGAATTGAATTACTATAAGTGTAATGAAATGTTGGTTCATGAAAGTTCACAAAACAATACCCATTTTTTTTATTAGATTAGAGACGTTTGTAACAATATTTAATTAGACTTTTTTTTTGCCCATTTGAATATTAATTAGAAAATATATTCTTTATACACTTTTCTATGAAGTAACATGTAAGTGTTTATTCTCAGCTTCCACGGTATGTAGTATAACTATAGTTACTCAACAACAATGGAATATGGTAATGATGATCTGGTGGATTGTCAATACTGAATATAATCTCCACAAACGGGAAGAACGTTCTCAGAGACACTGAAATCGAACCAGAACCATTTCCCACTTCTCCTTCCTTTTCTCCTGCTTCCTCTTCAGTAGCCAATCGTAAGAAATATTTCCCAGTTAAGAATTTCGCCTTGTATATACCAGGACGTAAATTATCCCAAACATGATCAACTATACCCAAATGTTCAAAATTTTCCTTGGGGTCAAACACCCAATTTTTAATTCTCCCATCCTGATCAGTTTTAGAACTAGCAAAATGTACCGGCTCCAGAATGGTATCATAATCTGATGGGTTTGATGAAAGGTGATATAATTGGACAATCACATTACTTGCTGGTTTGCCTCGGGTCGTGTCTAAAATATGACAAGTGATTGGTGCCACTGACATTGATAATGTGATAACAGTAGAAGTTTATTGGGAATTATGTGTAGGTGTATTATTTTTCTAATCTCTTTTTAATTTGGTTTCTTTTTTTTGGGGTGCGGGAATAAGGGGTTGCTGGTTTGTTGGATGGCTCCGGATTTTGTTGCTCTGATAACGAAGAGCTATCGCAGATAACCGAGAAGTCGTGCACAATAAATGAATGTATATAACTATATATATATTAACCAAAATGAAGGTGTTGGTGCTTGTGGTGCTGAGGATGTCCTATATATGTCCATGCTAAAAGAAGAATGTCATAATGCCAATTATCACGGTTGTTTAATACGTTTTCAAGAATGTATTCAACAAAGAAATTCATCAATTTATAATTTATCTCCTCCGATACTAATCTTTTAGCCTTTAGTAGATCCAAATAATTGGCAACTTTAAATGGTTGTACGCCTTTTGAATTTTGAACAGATTTGAGGATGTTTATAAGACTTGAATACAAATTCTTCATATTTTTCAGTCGAATCAGTTGTGATTTACTTACCGATATCAACTCGAGTTTTTTCTGCAAATGATGTCTAATTCTGTGGAATAGAATTGATTTATACTCTTCGAATGATAGGTTCCGAAATGTAGGACCGGATTGAAGAACAGATAATTGGAGAGTAGTTAGATCAGTCAATAGTTGTGATATGTGCAGGTCCTTATAAATTTCGATCAATTTAAAAGTTTCAAAATTCCTGTTGATTATGAATCGAATTATCTCTGTTGTCACTTGGAATTCAGTAACTGCTTTGACAGGAGTATCATCATGATTGTTAGACACAGTGTCGGACGATCCAGGTTGATTGTTTATTGGTGTTGGTGTTCTGCTGCAGGGACTCGAAGATAGTATTTCGATATATTCTGGGGACGGTGATTTTGCAATGTTGTTCTCTTCTTTACGCGTCGAGAGGACTGACAACCTATCAGAAAAACTGGGTTGGTTGTTAGTTGGCGTTTGTGCTTGTGTTCGACTGTTCGGACTTGAAGATAGTATCTCGATATATTCTGGAGAGGGTGACTTTTTAATGGCATTCCCTTCTGTATGTAACGCATGGACCAACAAACTATCTTCTTCAATTGGTACTCTAATACTATCACTTTGAGAACTCAACACCAACTCCGCTCGTTGTTCTTTTCTTCTCAAGTCACGTTCGCTAAATGTGTATTCGATGGTTCGACTCTCACGTTGCGGGGTTGGAATAAACACCCAAGGGTTTACCAAGTTATTCTTTCTATACTCCAGTCGTTTCCTCCACTGTTCTATCTCGACATGTAACTTAGTTGGATCGTGAGACAATACCGTTATTTTATCTGCTCGTATCTCGAACTCGGGTTTGTCATCGGGATCAGTGGGATCACACCAGGTATGAATCCCACCTTCGATTTCCACGATTTTACCATAATTCCTTGCATTCAACACGAGCCCCAGTGATTTGAATAGCATTTGTGATAATCTGATCCCGATTTGGGATCCTGAACCTGTAGAATCATCAATTGTGAGTAAAACATAATACTCCACCGCTCGACCAATTTCCTTTTCCTTGTATCGTTCGTAGACAATTTTGCCAAACACGTTGACGTGATTAATAGGATGATTGTTTACAAGTATCACGTGTCGCAAATGATCAGCAATGTAGTTGTATATCTCATATAAATTTGGGGAACTGTTCACGTCGGAAATGAATAAGGGAATGGTTCGATCAAAGGTTGGTGATTGATGGAATAGTTCAACCACGTAATAGTTCCTCTTTTCTGTTTTCAAACATATATGGTTCTCTCCAGGACCCCAATCTATTTTGGTTTTAGGGTATAATAATCGATTTCGTGTTGTCATAGTTCTATCATAGTTTGATACGATACTGTCGTGGTTGCTTTGATCTTTCAAAAGTAGTAATGTAAAGCAGTGTAAATACCTTCCGTATTTATTTATGTTTTTGTTTGTCACTACATGGAATCCGTGCGGCTCCCTTACGAAAGCTATTTGCCAAAAAAAAAAAAAAAATTAGACGTAGTATCTCATCGCTACATCGACATCTAGCATACACAACAAGAATGGTTTTATTCGAAGCAAAGGGTTGGAATTTAAAGAATAACAACAAAATAGAGGTAGGTGGATTACCTGAAAAGAAGAGCAAGAACAAGAAAAAGAAAGAAAAGAAACATGCTGAGAATACTGAGGAAGTAAAAGAGCAGCCAATTCCAGTGCTGGAAGACAAAGACCAGGAACCAAAGAAACTGAAGAACAAAAAGAGAAAGCAAGAAGATAACGAAGAGAAGAAAGTGTCCAAAAAGAGCAAGGTTGAAGAAAAAGAGGAAGAAGAAGTTAAGCCATTGTTCTCAAATAAGAAACTAACTCCATTGCAACAAAAAATGATGGCCAAATTATCGGGATCAAGATTCAGATGGATAAACGAACAATTATACACTGTGAGTTCTGAAGATGCATTGAAATTAATTAAAGAAACCCCATCGTTGTTTGACGAATACCATCAAGGATTTGCACAACAAGTTGCATCATGGCCAGAAAACCCAGTAGATGTATTTGTTGACCAAATTAAGATGAGAGCCAAAGCCAGACCGGTCAATGCACCAGGTGGATTGCCTGGTTTGAAAACTAAACAAGTGGTTATTGCCGATATGGGCTGTGGTGAAGCTAAATTGAGTTTGGATGTTGGGAAATTTGTGGGTCAATACAATAAAAAGAACAAGAAAAAGAATTTAGACATTTTAGTTCACAGTTTTGATTTGAAGAAACAAAATGACAGAATTACCGTTGCTGATATTAAGAATGTGCCTATCCCAGATGAATCTTGTTCCGTGGTGATATTTTGTTTGGCATTGATGGGAACAAATTTCTTGGATTTCATTAAAGAAGCTTGGAGAATTTTGATACCACGAGGAGAATTGTGGATAGCGGAAATCAAATCCCGTTTTGGAGAATCATCCACTGCCAAGGATTCAGAACTGGTAGGGGAAGAGTTTGTCAATTCCCTAAAGGCGTTTGGTTTTTTCCACAAACTGACTGACAATTCAAACAAGATGTTTACCAGATTTGAGTTTTTCAAGCCACCTCCAGATATCTTGAGAGAACGTCAATTGAAGATGGAGAGAAAGAAAAAGAAGTTTATTGAAGATGAGGATGATCAAACTGATTTGGAGAAATTGGAGAACAAGCGTTCCGAAAAGGCGGAAGGAGAATGGTTGTTAAAACCTTGTATTTACAAAAGGAGATGATCGTTCCAATCGCGTAAGTGGGCGGATAAATGGATAAGAAGTATAATAATAGATAGTGTAGTTTAGTATGTGCCGAATGTTAAATAAGTTAAAATTCTTGAGCAAAAAAAAAAGGACGTTGTAGAACAAGCATATTGGTACCAGAAACATGTCACGAATTGCGTACTTGGCTTAGCCTTTGGGCACCACATTCTGTACATAATTTCAGGTTGTAGTGAACTGGTGTTGCAATCCTAACTGGTTGCAATATTTTTCCTTTCGCTTGCTATTATTCTTTCGCACTTGCGGGTAAGGTGGGAACATTCTTGTTCAAAACATTTGATTGCAAAGACCATTGAAGAAATCGGATCTACATTGTTAGCAAGAACTAGATGAGTATGGACCAGCTATAGCAGAGTGAGAAGACAGACGCGTAATACACTGGTTACAAAATAACTCTATTGTCGGGGAATAAGAAAATGTAACTTTGTTTAATTGATTGAGTTTAAGTTGTAAGTTTACTGGTAGATTGGCTCAAAAAAAAAGTGAATACATATGCATAATCACCAATCACATCATCATGGATAATGGGAAATATAAAGCTTGAGTTCTCCCTTTGTTTTCTCCTCTTGAGCAGATCGGATTGACCTCAGACCAGCACATCACCCATTGAATGAAGATTGATTTCGATGCCATTACTGACTTCCGATGACGTACTACCAGGAATGATTGTCTTCATCCATTTTTTTCCAAAAAGTAAAGATCGTTACCCAATATGGGTTGGTTGAGCCAGCCTAATCTTGTCCAGCTTGGTCTAAATTGGTGTCATTGTTTAACAGGCGAAGTCTAACTTAGTTAATTAGCGAAAGAGTCAAAGAGCTAAAGAGTTAAAAGATTTTAAAGGGGGACAAGCATTAGCAACAATTAGACTGACGCACAAAATGCAACTCTGCTTGCAAATTAACAACAGACAACCAGACGCACTCAATTAAAATAATTTTGGCGCAGGTGCAGGCGGGCAACAGAAAAAAAAAAAAAAAATAAACCATCACTACGAGATCTGAATTTGGAATCATCAACCAGCATCCCCAAGATTATTCTTAACCTCATTAGACCGTAATGAGGCTGATTCGGTATAAATATAACACTACATGGTTTCGTCGATTGCAAAGAGCTTTTTTTTGAGAAAACTCTAAGTTCAGCCTTTTCCAAATCTTAACGTATTCATTTTCCAAACCAATATTAATTGTGGATCTTTCCCTCATACGTTTTCTTACATTTTCTTCCAGATTATAACATTCCATTGATTATACCCTTACAACCAAATTGTTATATTGCATAATTTAAGAAAACCCACATAGCTGTTCCATATTATAAATAGAAACCCATTTATCCCACTTATCTTTAATAAATTCGACAATTGAATCGACATTCCAACTATCCGTTCTTTTTACCAACAAGACAACAAGAGTATGCCAGAGTACTACGAACCCACATTTTTGTTCAGACAGAACGCAATTAAGCGATTCAGCCCCAGTTTATCACCAATTTCAAGCGTTGAGAATTTATCTTTGGTTGATTCCAATTCTACTTTCTACCAAAACTCCAATTCCTCATGGTTGTTGAACAATTACAATCCAAAAGACACAGCTATTTTGAATCAATCATGCTCGTTGAACCGTACCAACATCAAATCCAATTATTGGAAAATACCCGACCAAAGCATGAACTTGACTTCTTTGTGCATCAATTCAAACCATGGTGCCAACCCAATTATGGCTATATCTTCAGCTAGAGCTGATTCAAATCTATACATCTACGAATTGAACCTATTCAACAATCATTTGATTCACCACCATACAATCACTTTGCCAAATATTCACACCATGAAATGGATCAACAATACGCGGTATTTGATAACTGGTAATAACAAGGGATATGCACATTTAGTGTCTACTCCAAAATTAGCTACTCGTGATGTGTTCAACGGCGATGACAGTCAAGGCGATGGCGATGGTGATGATGATGACGAAGCTGGTAATTCCGCTGAGATTTGCAAAAGATTTAACCACAGAAAGCATTTGAAGGACAAAGGTGCTGGTGATGATATATCTGTTGCTTCCCCAATTCAACACTTGAATTTCTTAAACGACTATCAGAATTTGTTGTCCATATACAATGATTACTTCTTTTACTGGGATATTAAGAATAGCCAACAACAAACCAGACCGTCTCCTATTAGCATCACTAATGTTGCTGGTATCAAAAACTTTGATGTCTTGGGAAGTTCCAATTCCGGCACGGTTGCTATTTGTGGTAGATTCGGTGTCTCGTTATTTGACTTAAGAGACTGCAAGTTCAATATTCCAGACCACTCCAACAACAATCTGTCGTTCAAGAAATTATCAGCTAATCTAATAAAATGGAATTCTTCAAATACCAATATCTTAGCTGCTGGTCATGGTGACGGGACTGTGCGATTGTGGGACATCAGAAAGCAAGAGTCATACGTTGCTGAACTTGATGGTCATCAAAACTATAACATATCGAGTCTTGAATGGAGTGGTAATGATTTGTATACTGGCGGCAAAGATGGTAATATTATTCATTGGGATTTAAGTTCAGATTTGTCTTTGGATGATTTGTCAAACAAGGCGTCCATATCTTGTGGATTAAAAGATGGGTTTGACAGTATTAAATTCAATGGTAAATCCAACGCTCTAGAGACGAAGTTGAATCAAAGACAGTGTGGTACAATCTTACCTGCTTCAAATTCTAACATTGTTGCTATGTGCTCTATAAGGTGTGACGACGACGATGATACGAAGATAATGACAATTGATGGTTCATCATTCTTAGGAGTGCACAACAAGATATCCGAGTCTTTTAATGTCAATATCAACACCAACAAACTATACTACACAGAAGAAGATATCCAATTGTTGATACAGAGTGAGATCAGCAACAGTTCAGTGATTTCCAATGATACCTTAATGGGAGACGGAAAGAATGCTTCAACTGATAGTCTAGAGAAACCATTGACCATTTCCCGAAGACCTACTGGGATCACGAGACCTACTCGACCTACACACAGTCCGTCCAATTCTATTGGCAGTAGTGTTGTTTCAATTCATAACCATTCAAACGATACTTTGGTCAATAGTCCAAATAAGATGAACACTGCCTTTGAAAGTGATGATGAATTCACTTTTGCAGCAACTAGCAAAAATGCAAGATATTCGTCATTCTCGAGTGTTTCGTCAAATAGAACCCAGTTGAACCATTCCAGCGATTCTTTATCCACTAATGCTACAGAAATTGGAAGTGATAGTCCACACCAGTTCCATAAGCTAGTGCCTACATTCAACAGTGAGATCAGTGCCGCTAGTAATTTATTGTCGGTGTGAGTAAGTTGCTTAGCAATATATAGTGTATGGTTGTAACCATTAGTAACGAATATGTAATCTTTCATTAATTAAAAAAAAAAAAAAAAAACGGGCGGAAGTAAATTGCGCACAAAGAGGAAACGGGTCGGATATGTGAGTAATTAAAAATCCACCCAGCTGGAAAGCAGCTTATTGACTTATTAAGGTTATATAATCTACAAGTAAAAGCAAAAAAAAGAAACAAATAAACAGTCTATGAAACGTTGGCCCCCAGAAAAGGAGAAAAGCAAGATCATACGGTTTGCTTATTAATCTCTCATAATGTGGATTATAGTAACTGGCTGGTTTGTTAAATATTAGGAGAAGTGGGCTTGTTATGAATTTGTCGTGTGAGAACCAAGTCTACAAACGATATTGTCATTATTTTTCGTAGCAATCTAAGATCTCTATTGGTGTAGCCTAATGATCGGCACTGACCTGAAATGCCGGTTGTGCTAATATTAGTACATTTATGACAACATGATTGATCAGTGTAGAAGGAGAGAGACACAAGCAAAAGAAAAGTTTTGTGTTGTCAAAACCTGTTTGAAGAAGAATGTTTTTGAGAACAGTGGCAGTGGCAGTTTTGTCTTTCTTTTTTTTTTTTTTTTTTTTTTTTTTTCCACCTCTTGTTCTTACATTGTTCATTCCGTTTCTACTATTCGTAAAGATAATAGCAAAGTCATACTCGGTATTCTAAATTTGGTGTTGAATTCATACAACAACAGACTTCATTTCATCACTTCATATATTCAAGTTCATTTAAAGCTAGGACAACGAATCCCTTTCCGAAGGCACCAGATTTTTAATCCGCTTTTTTTTTTTTGGTACATATTTCTATTTTATTTTTTTTGTTCTCCCTGGTTTTTTTTTTTTTTTTTTTTCCATACATTTTTTTTT
>JAKTVH010000405.1:0-25908 GCA_030557105.1 Candida frijolesensis | reverse complement strand
ACAAAATGCATCACATATCTACTAAGGTCGTTCATTGGATGTCGAACACGTCGATAGAGCTATCGAACCACTACCTTTCAATATTTTCAATATCACATCATTCAGGAACCGAGATAACCCGCTAGAGAATTATTGATATTATCTGCACAATAGAGAACTCTGACTTCCGTAATTGTTCGTCCCGCTTCCCCATGCTCAAACTGGCGGATATCGGTGGCAATAGAGAACCGAACTACGATGCAGACAGAAAAAAAAAAGTCACTTAATGAGACAACCTCGGATAATATTTTGCGTCTGTCACCCACAATAATTTTGCAGCAATGGAGTTTTCATCTACAAGAGAACTGAGATGGGTGATCCTGAGATGGACCAATTATCGGCCGATTTGCAATATTTCTACAACTTAGTAGAAGATAATTGGTTCTGTTTTATAGATTCAGCTTCGTTTTTCAGTTGATTTTTTTATTGAACTTTTTTTTTTTGTACACGCTCAGCTATCTTCCTGTGATAGTTCTCTACGCTTATTGTAAAGTCTCTTCTCATGTCATTACAATTGGGTTTGAAATGAAAAATAAAATGAAAAATCGAATGTTTTTTTTTTTGTCGGAAAGCATAATTTGAATATAGATAGAATCGCATTAATCAGTTGGTTTCTTTTGGGAGGGGCCAACTCAATTGCCATGGTTATTGAAAACCGTTTTTCCTCTGAATTTTACCCCACAAAATGAAGTGGTACAGACTTTTTTTCCTACCCCATTAAGGGCGATCTCAAGGAACAGTTTAATTCTAAATAGAATTGAGATAGTTTATAGAGTCTACGTTGATTTGATATAGACTTCAGTACCGGTATCGATTAGACGTACTACTGGCACCGACTGTAGTTAATCTCTTAGTCTGGAAAATTCCTCTGAAATTGCCGAAAGGTGGGGACGAGAAAGGAGAGAAAAAACAGCGGTGATACAAGATCCCTTTTTCCAATACACGCATACGTCCTAACAAAGAAAACACCAAAAAAGATGGCGGGGGGGATTGTTACCATCCATCAATTATTTATAACCACCTTGTTTTACCTGATTTTTTTTTTTTTTTTTAAACTTTTGAAATTTTTTTCATATTTTCTCTTTTTCTTTTTCATTTATTTATTCAATTAACATTGATTGTTAGTTTATCATTCCATTTATTTTATCATTGAACCATGGCTATGCTCACTAAAGGAGGTCCTGAACACGATCACCCACACAAGAAAGACCCTGATACCAACCCAAAGATTGTTGAAAATATCATTTCATCAAAGCAACCTCCACAACCTGCCAAGGATGTTGCAGAAGAAAGAAGTCGTACAGATTGGGACTTGAAGGAAATGCATGAGTTTTTGGAAGGTGATGAACAAAAATCAGAACAAGTTTTGCGTTTATACCAATCAATTGAGCGTGATCCAATTTTACAAACTAGACCAGAACAATTTGACAACACTCAAAAACAAGAAAGAGAAATGGTTGCCAATAGAATCATCCAAATGTCGAAATATTTGGAAACTGAGCCATATAAAAAATTCAGAAGAAGATTGCAATTGATGACTGTGATCGACCCATCCTTGGGTATCAGAATGTTGGTCAACATTGGTTTGTTCTTGAACTGTATCAGAGGTAATGGTACCCTGAAACAATTTGACTTCTGGGCCAATAAGAAGGAGGCAGGTATTGTCAAACAGCTTTACGGTTGTTTCGGTATGACCGAATTGGGACATGGTTCCAATGTCGCTGGTTGTGAAACCACCGCTACTTTTGATGAAAAAACTGATGAGTTCATCATTGACACTCCACACATTGGTGCCACTAAATGGTGGATTGGTGGTGCTGCCCATTCCGCCACCCACACTGTCTGTTATGCTAGATTGATAGTCAAAGAAGTTGACTACGGTGTGAAGACCTTTGTTGTCCCATTGAGAGACTCTAATCACAACTTGTTACCAGGTGTTGCTATTGGCGATATTGGTGCCAAGATGGGAAGACAAGGGGTTGATAACGGTTGGATCCAATTCACCGAAGTTAGGATCCCAAGATTCTTTATGTTGCAAAGATGGTGCAAAGTTGACCGTCAAGGTAATGTTACTTTACCACCATTGGAGCAATTGTCTTACATCTCACTTTTAGAAGGAAGAGTTGGAATGGCTACCGATTCCTACAGAATCGGTGCCAGATACACCACTATTGCCTTGAGATATGCAGTTGCTAGAAGACAATTTGCCAAGGAAAAAGGCCAAGAAGAGTCGAAGTTGATTGACTACACTTTACACCAAAGAAGATTGTTGCCTTTGTTGGCATGGACTTACGCCGCTGCTGTCGGTACCGATAGATTGGAACGCCAACACGACGAATTGTTGGACAACTTGGATAAAGCTTTGGCTACTAAAGACAAGTTGTTGTTGAAGAACACCATAGCTAGTACAAAAGCAATGTTTGTTGATTCTGGTTCCTTGAAATCTACCTTGACTTGGTTGGGTTCTGAATTGATCAATGAAACCAGACAAGCTTGTGGTGGTCACGGTTACTCTGCTTACAATGGATTTGGTAAAACTTTCAATGACTGGTCTGTTCAAGTTACTTGGGAAGGTGATAACAATGTTTTAGGTATGGGTGCTGGTAAGACTATTATCAAGACTGTCCAGCAAATCTTGAACGGTAAGCCATTGAAGGATTCAACTTTGATATTCCTTAACGATGCTCCTACTTTGTCTTCTGCTAAGAAGGCAGTTATCAGAATCAGAGACCATGTTGATGACCCTGACCGTGTCTTGAAAGCTATTGCTGCTTTGATTTGTAAATTCGCCAAGGACTTGATCCCAGTCTCTTATCAATCGTGGGACTCAATTGGTCCTCAAAGAGTTACTTTGTCTAAATTGAGATGTCACTACTACTTGTTAGAAACCTTCAACGAAAGATTGAACGACAGAGTCAAAGCTAAATCACCAACTAGACCACATTTGGAAAACATCCTTAAATTATACTACGTTACTGTCGTCTTGGGTCCATTCATTGATGAATTCTTGAGATACGGTGTTATTTCCTCACAAGTTGCTAAATACATCACTGTTGAATATCCACAAAAATTGTGTGCTAAAGTCAGACCATACGTTATTGGTTTGACCGATTCTTTCCAACAGCCAGACAACTTTATTCATGCAATGATTGGTAGATATGATGGTGATATTTACGCCAACTACATGGGATCAATCAAGGATATCAACGATCCATTCAACTACAAAGCTCCTTACTCCGGAGCTTTGGAAGATATGTTGAACCGTGCTGTTCTTGACGAAAGAGAAAGAGGTGAAAAGAGTAAAGCTACTGCTAGTATTTTGTCCAAGTAGAGAGAGAGAGGGTAATAGGTATTTGTAATTGTTCTCTGGAAGGCATTTGCTGACCCTCTTACGTGATTATCTTTTTTTTAAAATCAATAAATATATATATATGTATATGAATCAATCAATCAATCATCCAAAATAATTCATAACTGTGCAAAGTTTATTCTATAACAAGTTTCTTAAACCAATAACGAAATAATTCAAACAACTAATGATCCATATTAAAAGCATCCATAGAAATCTTTGAGTTAATGTTCTGTTATTCAAAAAAGGATATGCGAACGCCGTTATACCGTCATTATTCACACTCACTATTCTTTCAATATAACACCAGTAAACCACGATCACGGCACCAGTGATTAACCACGATTTCTTTGCCGTTATCCTCTCCTGGTTGTCAAAAACTAGTAAATAAGCATACGGCCAAAAATGTATTGCCAAATCAAGTAACCAGTCACGATGTACTTGAGATTTCGGATTTAAGAAATGAGGCAAGATAAAATGTAATGTCCAATACGATACTGTAACGGTAAATTCTAGATTCGATATGACGTTATATTGGGTTCTTAAATATGTGCTGGTGGGAGTGAAAATCGATTGTGAAATGTAAAGAATAGTTAATGTCAATGATACATTGGTGAGGAATTGGGAATGCCCACCTTTGGTTAAATGCGGAGGTAATTCATGTTGAACGCATTGGTAGAGTCCAAAACAGCATATGACTAATGATAGGATACTAATCAATCCCTGCCTTGCCATTATGGATGAAAGTTCTGGGGACTTGGGAAGTGGAAATCAAAAAAAAAGGTACTTTTGGTGATGTTTTTGTTTCCCGTTTCACTTGTCGTTATTTTGCCGAGGGTTCGGCTTAGGAACGGACGGATTTTAGAAAATGTGGATCATAGTTCTGGCACATTATCTTTTGTTAGGTATGGGAAAAAAAAAAAAAAAAACGAACTGATAAGTATATAGGTTTTCTATGAAATATTCTATATATCCAAGTATCAGAATTTATTTCTTAATGACAAAACAAAGTAGTTGCTGCAGGCAATAATCGCAAAAACTCCAATAGCTCCTAATCTTTGTACTCTATTCATTCCTTTCATGAACGGGTAAGGGTATCCAGTCACTCCATCGCCAACATATTTACCACATTCCCATTCAATGTACACCCAATAAAGGAACACATACGTCAAAGTGGTAATCCATGACGATTTCAAATCCAAAGCTGGTTGACTATCAATAATCAAGTAAACATAAGGGAAAAGGTGGACTTGCATATCCAAGAATAAGTCTCGATCAACATCAGCTTCTGCCACCATGGCTGAGAAAAAGATCGCCATAGTCCAATAACTGAAAAGGACATTGAACTCTAAGTTACTGGCCAAATTGTAGAGCCATGGAGACGTCGTGAAGAAGGTGGAAATCAAGTACACCAACGTGGTTAAAAGGGAACAGTTGGTGATGAATTGGAAATGACCGGCTTTAACGATATGTGGGGGTAATTTTGTGGAAATGGATCGGATTAATCCCGTCCCCAATAATGCTAAATTGGCTAATCGGAAAAGGACAAGCAATGACATTCTGTAGTATTAATAATGATAATGGTATTTAACAACCTGATGCCGCGATTCAATTTTGGAAAATTCATCCTTTTTATAAACTCTTGTTGCATCGGTGAAAAAAAAAAAAAATGGCCGACGTAGGGTTATGAGAGCTGGGGGTAAAGCATCACGCAAGGTCGAGAAAATCTGGCCGAACAGTATAACCAGTGGTAAAGAAAAGTCGCATCAGCTTTTTTTTTTTTTTTACAAAATTGTTACTAAAGACAACAGAAGTTATTTTTTGAAATTTTTCATTAGAACTTTACATAAAAGAATATATATATATACTATGAGCAATGATGATAATATATATCGCAAAAAAAAAACTAAAACTAATCAATTGCAACTCTTATCAAAAGAGTACTGCCAGTTCTCTAAGTACCTGTTTTTCTCTCTTTTTTTTTTTCAATTATTATCTCACGGTACAACTACTTGGATAAAATTGCAGCGGTTTCATCGGATTTTTCAAATCTTTCTCTTTCTTCCAATGGTGCTCTGTTCAACATAGCTTCCAAAGCACCGGAGTATGGGGCCTTGGTGTTGGCTGGTGGGTTTTGTAATTTGACCAAGTCGAAGTAGTTCTCGTAAATGTCACCATCGTATTTACCAATAGCGGAGTTGATGAACATATCAGATTGTTGGAAGGAATCAGTGTAGGCAACAATGTTTGGTCTGACTTCAGCACACAATTTTGGAATTTGGACGGTAGCCAAGGCAGTGATAGCTTCTGAAGAAGCAACATTGAAGGTTAAGAAAACACCGGCGTATTTGTCCAAGACAATAGTAGCAGCATACAATTTACCAAGGGCAACCAAGTATGGAACCAAGTCTTTTTGTTCGACTTCGCTGACTCTTCTGACGTATTCAGTCAACAAGTAGTGGTGAGCCTTCAATTTGGAAATTTGAACCAATTCAGCACCGACATAGTCGAATGATTCTTTTCTGGCAGTAGAAGCGGCTTCTTGGGCCAATCTGATGATGGCAACTTCGATAGCTTTGATGACCTTGTTGACATCGTCCAAATCAGAAACGGTGTTCAAAACAACCTTAGAACCGTTAGCACCAGTGTATTCTTTCAATTGGTTCAAGAAAGCAGTGGAGCCCTTGACAACCTTGCCGTCATCTTCAATACCAATAACGTGTTTGACAATTGGCTTACCGACGCTCATGGCCAAAACGTTGTTGTCACCTTCCCAGGTACATTGGACGGCCCAATCGTTGTAAGCTCTACCGAAACCATTGTATGAGGAGTAACCGTGACCACCACAGGCTTGTCTACATTGGTCGATGGCTTCAGCACCCAACCAAGTGGCAGTAGATTTCAAGGAACCAGAATCAACAAACAAGGATTTCATGTCATCAATGGATTTGAAGATAGCTCTTTCGTCATTCTTTTCGACAGCGGTATCCAATTCAGCCAAGGTGGTTTCAATGGTACGTTCAACCTTAAGAGCACCAGCTGAGATAACATAAGCAGCAGCCAAGTATGGGAACAATCTCTTTTGATGCAATGGGTAGTCTATTAATTGAGTTTCTAACGCATTTGGATCGCTCTGGTCAACATTGTCACCTTTGAATTGTCTTCTACCAATGGCGTATCTCAAAGCAATAGTGGACATTCTGGCTAACATTCTGTAGGAGTCCAAAACCATCATGACTCTACCACCTAACAAAGCGGAGTAGGATAATTGTTCCAATGGTGGCAAAACGACGTCACCGTCAGCAGAAACTTTACAGAATTTTTGCAACATAAAGAATCTTGGGATTCTGACATTGGAGAATTGGATCCAACCGTTATCGATACCATCTCTGCCCATCTTAGCGCCAATATCACCGACAGCAATACCTGGCATAAGATCGTGGTTGGAGTCTCTCAATGGGACGACAAAGGTCTTGACACCGTAATCTTCACCATCAACAATCAATCTGGCGTAAACAGTACAGTGGGTGGCGGAGTGAGCAGCACCACCAATCCACCATTTGGTGGCACCAATATGTGGGGTGTTGATAACAAATTCGTCGGTGTCTTTGTCGAAAGTGGCAGTGGTTTCTAAACCAGCAACGTTGGAACCGTGGGCCAATTCGGTCATACCGAAACAACCATAGATACCCTTAACATCGGCAGTGCCCTTATCGAAAGCCCAGTATTGCAATTGGGAAGCAGTACCGTTACCTCTGATACAAGAAAGGAACAAACCAAGGTTAACACCAATTCTGGTACTCACTTGTGGGTCAAAAACACCGAGCAAGGACAATCTTTTGTTGAAGGTATCGATGGAGTCATTTTCTCTGTATCTTGACACTCTGTTGATTTTCAAGGCAGTCAAGGCTCTTTGTTGGTCTTTGGTTAAGTCGTAGTATGAACCGTCAGTGAACAAGATTGGGTCTCTTTCCATTTGCTGGGCCAAAGCTTTGATCTCTTCACTTCTTTCCACAGATCCTTCCAAGAAGTAGTTCATCGTTTGTGGGTTGAACTTGGAGTTGTCTCTTTCGCTTTGGAGGGAGGATCTTGGGTCTGGACCTTGCGATACGCTAACGTTTTTTTTGGTAAAAGTCATTATGTCGTAACTATGAATGTGTAAACAATATCAATTAAAAAAAAATGGACAGAATTGATAGCTGATATTGATTTGAAGATGAAAAATAAGTATATATCAAAAAAAAAAAAATTGAAAAGGAATAAATGTTAAATGAATATTGGGGAAAAAGTAGTTGATTTTATATAAATACTGAAAATGTCACAGGAAGAACGAGAGCAAGGTGTGAGTGCTTAGAAAATTTTTTAATCCTGCAGTTTTGTGTGCAAAAATTCACAAGGTGGAAATCGCGGGGGACCTTGCCCATACGGAACAGACAATTTTCTACTTTACTCCACACGAAAAATAAAAAGCAGCATCGGTGGAATTGTCCCACTAGTTCGACCCGCCGGCTATCAAGAACGGAGAGAAAAGCTGGACGCAGAAGCCATTAACTGAGTTAGATAGAGATATTCCAAAGCAGATGCTTACAGAAGGTTTATCAGGTTTGCTGTCTATCTTGTATTTCGTTATGGGTGGATAGTAGCTCGGCATGGATTCAACCAACAGTCATCTGTCACAATAACCGCTGGTATTTAGTCCGTAGGCGCATCTTATTTTCTTGCCGTCACATTAACACCGCAAACAACCATCAGTCACTAGCCCCTAAAGGTGGGGGTGAAACTGTTCAGGAAAAAAAACGCTGCGACAAAAAATTGTTCCATAACCATTTTCTGTTTCAGTTACCGAGGAAACACAGTTCACATGAATACCACCACTCCCGTTTACCGAGGAGTATTTTTTGTCTGCTACACGTGACCCGCACACAGCGCATAGCTAAATAAATCCAAACTATCCGCTTATTTGACTTGCAACCATTCGATGTCTAGAACATTTGACTGTCTACATTGGCGTTCGTTTCGTTGTTCTCGCTTCTATGGCGCTTACATTCTGTTATATCAGAAGGGGACAACTTACTAATGAATCAAAGGAACGCAGTACGCTAACAAATCATATGAATAACATTGTACAACGAAGAAAATCAGAGGTATTTCCAAACAACTAATCAGAAATATCGGATGATAAATTGAGAGCCATCCCACAGTTATATTTTGTAAATTTGTGGTCTGATTTATAAATTTTTCGTTATCGGACACTGCTATTTTTTTTTCCCCGTACTCCTTACTCTGGTCCTTGACAAACCGATTGTCAAGCAGAAGACTGGAGTGCTAAAGTTCACAGTAATTTTACCCCACATTATCACAATATCGTAAGTAAAGGTAGCGGTTAGACAAAATATGTCAAATTTTTAAGCCAGATGAAAATGGGCTGTTTTTATGTACCTTTAACGTGACCATTTGCAACCATTTTTTTTTTTTATTGTTACGGTATATTTATTCTAGCAGAGTTATGTCACCACCAAAGGAAAGTTTTGATTAGCATATGATTTTTTTTTTCTGTTTCAATTTTAAGTTTTCCTGTCAAAAGCTCGCAGCAGTCGTGTATAATCAATAATTTCTTCCTGTCAAGATTTGCGATAATAAACTACTTTAGAAAACGTGATTATGTGCTGGATAGATAGGGTTGACTAGATGCATCACTAATGATATTTATTCGTTGTAAGAGAAAAGTTTTCCAAGATAGAGCTGTCATGTTTCAAATTTAATTATAACGCACGATGAAGCTCGTAATATCTGATAAGAAAAACTTTTGCAACAAGTTGAGAGATGATTTGATGGTTAGAGTCACAAAAATTAAGACACATTATAATAATACAGCATGTATATACAAGACTTGACAACCACTTTGATTTTTCAAGCTATTTCAGTTTTGGGTTCTTTTTTTAGTTTTTTCTGGAGGCAGACCAGCAAAACGCAGAATGTTTTTGGGCACCGCCTTAGATTGACAC
Source organism: Candida frijolesensis (assembly GCA_030557105.1). Classification (NCBI taxonomy): domain Eukaryota; kingdom Fungi; phylum Ascomycota; class Pichiomycetes; order Serinales; family Debaryomycetaceae; genus Candida; species Candida frijolesensis. The sequence goes on along the minus strand of JAKTVH010000405.1, from coordinate 16,515 downwards.
CTTCTAGGGAACACGAGGCGACGATCTCCATTCGCTAAAAAAGAAATGAAAAAGAAATACAACATTTGCAGAAATTACGGATCTGCAGTTTTCTTCTGTATCATTTAAAGGTGACTGCTAACCAAGCAGATCTTAATTATCCAATTACTCCGTCAGTCATAGATCATCGTCCGAGTCTTCTTCCAAAGAATAATCACTTTCTTCTTCGAGTTGTAAGGTTTGTATTCGTCTCGTTCTATTTTCGTTCGCTCTCTTCATTAGTTGGTATAAAACATGTGCATTATACTTAAACTGTTTGGTGAAAATGTAACCCGAAAACTCCAATAAAAACCCCAAGTTGAGGTGCAAATTTCGATATTCGTCCATTTCCAGAACCGCAATAATATCATTTAGCATATTTTCCTGTTGTTCAGCCAGTATGGCATGATACGATACGTGGAAATTGCGAACCCGTAGCAAATCTCCTATTAGCTTTATTCTAGTTTCCGGCTGCAATTTCAATAGTTTTGTTATTAGTAGGAAGTGTTTCGCGGATTTGTAGTACTCTCTGTCCATGGTCAATTTATTGTTGACAATATCTTGGCACTTGGATGCAAAGTTGGTAATGGAAATTGAATTTTCAATCAAGTTCTGTAGATTCTGATAGTCGTAAGTTATTTGTTCCCAATTTTCGTCATGAAATGGTTGTTGCATTTGATTTCTATCAAAAGAAATGCAAGCAGGATCTGTTATGGAAACCGTTGTCAGCAATGTGAAATTTTTTGTGGTTTGGTATAGATAGGGGTAGTAGGAAAGCAAGTAAAAATTAAAATAATTATAGATGAAATGAAGATGTGGTTTACGTAATTGATTCAATCACTGTAATATCATTATAAGTTTGGACTTCTGGATATGGTGTTTGTTGATGATGAATGATAACTCAATCTGTGTTATATTGCAATCTTTATATATTTATGTCTTCTGGGCCTCTGAAAGTTTTATAAATTTGTCCAAAACAATCTAATCTCTATTCAAAGTTATTAATAAATTCTGAAACTGTGCTGGAAAGGTGTTAACACTAAAACCTGACTCTGCAAATTATCGATGAAGTAAATTTGATTTACTTAAATATTGTTTCCCAAAAAGACCTTTTGAAACAACCATCCCCCTGTATGAGTAAAAAGCAAAAAAGAAACCAGATTCAATTTTGTGATGACCTAACCCACTAAAACCCTCTTGTCTAAAAATTTTTAGCCTAGAGAATATCACGAAACAGAAGCTCCTTTTAATTTATGATATCACGTTTACTACATAGCTGTCGTAAGGGCCGTTTTGTAACTAAAAATATGAATCGCAAATTGCATTCACACTTATAGCTGATTCTATTTTTGTATTTTTCACTTGGTGGCTTTCGCGGCAGTAAACCACATCTGGGTGTTTCTTAGTATTTTTGTGAAAAACAAAAAGGTTCTAGAACCGGGCTCTTCGACTTTCCAGAAGATCATCTTCATGGGCTATTGTTCTGCAAAACCAATTAAATATTTAAAAGATATTTGGAAGAAGTGTAAACCCGAGAAGAATTTTAAATTTCAAATCTAATACCCCTTAAAAGTGAACTCCTGCATTACCAAATATGACGGGGTCAGTCTTGTGCCATCGATAATCGGTACGAACAATATCCGATTGGATCAAATTTCAGGAGCAATATGTGTTTTGACTTTAACCAGATTGTGTGAATTCCATTGGTAAAACCTGAAGAAAATGTGGATTAGTAAAATTACAAAAAGAAAAAGTGAAAAATAAGAGAATATGCAAATTGCCCCCTATACATGCGCATTTTTTTGCAACACAAAATCAATCAGTATAAAATTATCTACTAAAACGTCTTTTCCAGCATTTTCAACTGCAATTCATCTAGTGTAAACTTGATATGAAACATGTGGAAGAAATTCACCAATGTACGTCCAGTTTTGTTTTTGTTTTTGTGATCTCGAATCGCATATAGTGATGAGAGAGGGCTACTGAAGGCTTTCGGATGTTATACTTAAAAAAAAAAACACTATAATTATCAAGGCAATTGTTCACATGTATTTAGATGATATCTAATATCCCAGTCCAAATAAAAAACTAGCAAGGGTTTTTAACTAAGTCTCAAGAATGATATATGCATGGTTTAAAAAAAAACACCTTACTTTTTATTATAAAAAGGAACACTCTTTGTTTTGTTCAAGGAAAGAAAAGGAAACTACACCAAACCAAAAAATTCCGCAAATTCATGATATTTTGGAAGAAAAGAGGGGTCAGTAAGATAAACGATTACCATATCTTGATCACGTTGGTCTCCCCGGAGAGATTTTTTTTAGACATTTAGACGTTTGGTCATAAACAATTCCTGACTCTGATAGTTTGCGGCCATTCCTATTGGTCAATCATATACACACACACAGAACGGTTGTCAAGCCGATGATGTAAGGAACATCGGAGTAGGCGAAATTGCTGCATTGTGGCGACCAGTTACATTTGACAAAACAATAAATAAAACAAGGCAACTTGAATAATGTCAGCAAACAAATTTGTACCTAATAATGGGAAATCAATTGTCAAAGGGTGACAAAAAAAAAGTCTCCTTTCAAAAATCCCTACTCCCCTTTCGCATTTGTGTAAAGTTCGTATAGTTATAGTAGAGGATCCCTTAAAAAACTACTTTTTTGGAATGGTCGAAATAGTCGGGAACCAGTGTCTAATCAAACAGTGTCAAAACTATGCTTTATGTCGCCACGGACTCATCGTATATTAAACCACCATGTAGATTAAAATTGCAAACGAAAGCTAGGGAGACAAAACGTTGTTGATATTAAGTGCTTAGGTTCAACACTTTTTGTCGATTCAAATATGAATTAAATAGTGGAAATGTGTCCTTTTTGATTTTGTGCATCCTTTTTGTTTCAATGCTCCTCCCGCCAACATTCAGTGGATAGCCACACGCAAAGGCAGATACGCTTGTCTATTAGAATTGCTGCATTGATAACGTGATGAGAGCAAATTAAAATACTGAGACGCTTACAAGGAATGAATTGCCACACATTGCCTCGCAACATAGGAGAAAGAAAGAAACATCGCTCTGCAAATTCACGTTGTCGTGCTTGATAGTTCCAATGACTATTACCGGTTGTCTTTTCATCACTTTAGTATTTCGGACAAATGAGTAAACGACCGCACAATATCTCGGGCAGTTCAACATAATAGAAATTGAATGCGCGTTTGCGTGATTAAACCTAACAGCAGTACCAACAGCAACGATAAGGTTGAAAATGTTGACCTAACGTAGAGAATAAGAACCAATTTATAGTGTACCATTATGCTGTTATTAAGTGAAAATGTTACTATAAAATCGCTTTTTTTTTTACCAGATTCTGCTTGTTCAGAAAATGTATTATTATCAGAAAATCATTTCGATGTGTGTCTAAATACCTACGATTCTATGACCCCTCATTCCACTCTGTATCTCCCGTTTTGCATTCTCTACAACCACCCCCTTGTGCGTTGAAGTTGGATGATTTCGTTGAAGCTATCGTCTTGTCAAAATGACATTCTCTGCTGATTCATTTGTCCATAAAATAAAAATAAATTTATATTCCATAAAAATATATACAAGCCAAAGGATACATTACACTAAGTCATTACTAATAATTCAACCCCTGGTTATCCATTTCCAGACTAGACGTGTTGTAGTTCACAAAAATTTACAATTGTGGGACCAACATTTCCATCAATGGAGATTGGATGAACAAAACACCAAGACCGAATAAGACAGCTTGAGTACCAACAATAAAAGCTGGAGATTTCTTGATTTGTTCAAAAGTGGATGGTTCTTCTTTAGCTCCTTGTGGTGGGAATCTTCCTGACATGTTCATATAATATTACTTTGATGTGATGGGACAATCAAGTGTGTGCAACAAACTATCTCGTTGAAAATTTTTCGTGTGATTGAGCTTGTATGTAAGTTCATTTTCGAATTTTGGTAAATCAGCACGAAAATCTTCCTCAAGCAATAAGAAAAAAAAAAACCTACGAGATTTCTGCAGCTGTATTCCCGCCACATCACCGAATCAACCATGGCCACCGTTGATGTTGAATTAGGAGTCACTCCTGAAACCACCTATTCCATTTCTGGAAAACAATTAAAGTTTAATTCTGAAGCAGACATTGCCCCTTATGTTACAGCATTGCTGGAAAAAGCAGGTGTCACCAAGATTGATTTTTCTGGTAACACCATTGGTATTGAAGCATCAAAAGCTTTAAGTGAAGCGTTATTGAGACATAAAGCCACTATTGTTGAAATTAATTTTTCTGATTTATATACTGGGAGATTGAATACCGAAATCCCACAATCATTGGAATACTTATTACCAGCTTTGTTGAAGTTGCCAAATTTGAAGTTAATCAATTTGAGTGATAATGCTTTCGGATTGCAAACTATTGACCCAATTGAAGACTACTTGGCAAAAGCTATTTCTATTGAACATTTGATCTTATCAAACAATGGTATGGGTCCATTTGCTGGTTCAAGAATTGGTGGCTCTTTGTTCAAATTGGCTCAAGCCAAAAAGGCTGCTGGCAAACCATCTTTGAAGACATTTATTTGTGGTAGAAATAGATTGGAGAATGGTTCGGTTAACTATTTGTCTGTTGGATTGAGAAACCACGAGGGTTTAGAAATAGTGAGATTGTATCAAAATGGTATCAGACCAGCTGGTATTTCCAAATTGGTTGAAAAAGGGTTATCTAGAAACAAAAAGTTGAAAGTTCTCGATTTACAGGATAACACTATCACTACCAGAGGTGCTATTCATATTGCCGAATCATTAACAAACTGGCCGGAATTAGTTGAATTGAACCTTAATGATTCCTTATTGAAGAACAAAGGGTCTTTGAAATTAGTCGAAGCTTTCCATACTGGGGATGAAAAATCCAAGTTGCTTACTTTGAAATTACAATACAACGAATTGGAAACTGATAGTTTAAGACTTTTAGCTGATGCTATTGCCCGCAAGTTGCCAAACTTGAAGTTTTTGGAATTGAACGGTAACAGATTTGAAGAAGATTCAGAACATATTGACAAGATCAACGAGCTTTTTGAAAGCAGAGGATTTGGTGAACTTGACGAATTGGATGAATTAGAAGAGCTCGATAGCGATGAAGAAGAAGAGGAAGACGAAGGTGAAGAAGATGCGTTAGAAGAAGACCTTGATTTAGAAAGTTTAGAAGAAGAATTGGCTGGTGTATCTTTGGAATCTAAGGATGCTAATGTGGACGATATAGCTGACGAGTTATCCAAAACCCACATCAAATAGAAAATGATTTATAATGTATAGAGAATGTTTAATAACAGATTTTTTTTTTCTTTTTTTTTTTTTTTGCAGTGCACCCTTTGTTCGAGAGATCTCTGTATCAAGTTTTTTTTTTCTATTTTCTGTATGTAAAATAAACGCGTAATACACAAGGAATTGGTCTTTCGTCTGTCTCAAAGGTATCGTAACAACTTCACCATGTCCAGTATATATAAGTTGTCCATCAAGGGGATCAGAGCGTTTGAGCAAGAGACAGATGAAACTATTCAATTTGGATTCCCTTTGACTTTAATCTGTGGACAAAATGGATGTGGGAAAACAACTATCATTGAATGTTTGAAATATGCAACGACTGGTGCTTTACCTCCCAATTCTAAAGGTGGTGCTTTTGTTCATGATCCAACGTTAGATTCACGCTCTGTTACCAGCGGTCAGATAAAATTAGCATTCAAGAATATCAACGGGAAATCTATGATTACTACTAGATCGGTACAAGCAAATCTGAAATCAACCAAGAGTGCCTCGGGTGCTACTGTGACCTTTAAAACATTGGAAGGTCAACTAGCTTTAATTCAATCGGGGGAGAAAATTAGTGTTTCGTCAAAGAATGCCGAATTGGATACACAAATCCCAATTTATTTGGGAGCGTCACCAGCAATATTGGAAAATGTTATATTCTGTCATCAAGATGAAAGTTTATGGCCGTTGAGCGAACCAGCAGCATTGAAGAAAAAGTTTGATGATATTTTTGAGGCTTCCAAGTTCACCAAAGTTTTGGATAACTTGAAGGGCATTAAAAAGGATATGACCACAGATATTAAATTGATCGAACAGAGTGTGAGCCATTTGAAGATAGATAAGGATAGGGCGAAGAAAGTTCAAGATAAGCTATTCGAATTAACTGAATCATCCGAACAATATACAGAAGAAATAGCAGATTTAAACATTCAGATAGAACAGAAGGAAAAGGAAGCTGAAGATTTGTTTGCCACTAACCAAGAGTTCCAAAAAACGTTAAGTGATTATGAGAATTTATTAATCAAGAAACAAGCCTTAGAAGAACAGATTGAAAGAACAAAAGGCTCGATTGAAATTTTGACAGATACAGATGAAGAGTTAATGAACAAGCAGGAAAATTTTGCCTCGATAACAGAGGAAAAGAGTCGTAAAATCGAAGAATTTCAAAACAAGAGTTCTGACGCGAGTGCTAAATTGAAGAATCAAACGAAAGCTTACAATGAGTTGATTAGACTTGATGGGTCGTTGAAGGCAAAGAGGGACGAATACGAGAAGAATCTAGAAGACATATCTCGAATTGTCAACGATAATGCTGTGACATTTGATGTTCCACTTACGGATGATACACTGAAGAACATCGCCAAGTTCAAAGCTGAGTTGGATAAGGTTAATAAATTGGTTATTTCAGAACAAAAGAAATTATTGGCAGAAAATAGACGTCTTGAAGCAGAAAAGCAGACCGAGTTGCAAGAAGTTCTTAATTCGATATCCAGAGAAGAGCAGCACTTTGAATACGCTACCAAGGACATAGAAACCAACAATCAGAAGCTACTTCTTTTGAGACGAAAGGTTGATGCTGGAAGCAACGACGAAACTGAGTTGAACGAAAAGAGATTTGAGTTGGACCTTACTAACAAACAAGTACAAGAGAAAAGGGACTTGAATGAAATTAAAGAATTTGACAACAAGATAATGGAAGCTAATTCTGAAATTTCCAAGTTAGAATTTTCATTGGATGAATTGAGTAAGAAAGTAACCACAAGTAATAAACAGTCGGAATTGCGATCGAAAGTTACGTTCTTGGAAGATTCGGCGAAAACCAAAAACACTGAAATCGCCAAAATCGCTTCGTTAATTGGTGACAACTACTTAAACGTTGTTGGGTCAAAATTGGATATAGACGTTGGAGACTCGCTCCTAAGCCAGAAGATTTCCCACCTCGAAATAAAGCATGAGGATCAACAAAAGAAGGCCATGTCGTTAGAGGCTGATCTAGAAATCAACAAAAAAACTCTTGAATCTACTATCAAGGCATCGGACGACAGCAATGCCAAGCTTCAGTCCTTGAAAAAGGATATAACCGATGTGATTGAGGAAAATGAAATTGAGGAATATGAAGCTGTTGTACAAGAATTGGAAGACAATTATCGTGACGTCCTGGAAGATGTCAACACCGCAGAAGTCACTAAGGATTTCAAAGGATCGGCTATTCAAATGGCCGAAAGGAGCAAATGTTGCTTGTTATGTAAGAGATTATTTGAAGAAGCTGGTCTTGAGAAATTCATTAAGGATTTAAAACAAAGTGTGGATGAAAACAAGATTCAAGAAATTAAATCGAAGGCAGTTGAAATCAAAAAAGATCTTGACTCGGTGAAGGCTATTAATTTGAAAGTTGTTAATTACAGAGAATGCATCACCACCGTTGAAGAGTTGGAATCCAAAATCAAAGATTTACGTAGCAAGTCGTATTCCATCGATAAAGAGTTAACTGAGGCATCCAAGGAGTTGAAAACTACAAAGGAACTATTGGATGCAGCCTTGCTGTTGAAGAAACCATTATCCGATGCTACCAGGATCAACTTGGAAATTCAAGACATTGATATACAGATAGATGAATTAAATGAAGATTTAACTGGATTTGGTACGATCGTTGCATCTGTGAGTGAGTTGCAACAACAGCAACAAGATACAAATCTCAAGCTTAAGGAGACGAGACAAAATTTAAACGAGCTAACAGAGAGCAAGTACAAGGTTCAGAGAGAAGTCCAGCGATTGGAAAATAGGGTTAAAGATGTCAAATTGCAAATCAGTAATTTAGAAAGATCATTGGCAGATGTGACCAACATCAAGAACAATATCAGTGAGACTGAGAAAATGGTTGCAAAATTAGAGGAACGCTTAGAGGAATGCAAGGATTCTTTGGAGAAAATGCGCTTGGATAAAGAAGAAAAAGAGGCCATATTGAAAAAGGTACAGAGCGATAATCAAGTAGCGGAGGAATTGATTGAGAAGAAAGTTCAGGAGACCAACAGTTTGCTTGCTTCGTTTTTGTCGCTCAATGAAGCAATTACACATTTTGAAACAAAAGTGGCTGCACAATTGGAGGAAAATACGGCCAAGATGCAAGATATTTCACTGCAATGTGATCTGTTAACTTCCGAAGTTGAAGAATATTCTACAGCAATTAAATCTTTGGAAAAAGAAGTGATGGACGCATCGCGAATTGAGCATAACATTCTTGCTAATATCGACTATCGTGGACAAATAAGCAGACTAGATGAGACAGATTTGGAGCTTAATTCCATGGATATTGAAAATGCCCAAGCTAGGAAAGAGGAATACCAAGAAAACTCTAGAAAATTAAGAGAAGCTATATCGTCTTTGACAGCAGATCATGCAGGTAAAATTGGAGAAGTCAAACAAATAAAGGATCAAATATCTGGTTTGAAGAAGGAGTTGGAAACTGAATACAAGAATGTCAATCAGAATTACCATGAAGAGTGGATCAAGCTCCAAACTAACTTATTGGTATCGAACGATATTCAAAACTATTCCAAAGCCTTGGATAATGCCATCATGAAATACCACAGTATAAAGATGGAAGAAATCAATAGAATATTAACTGAACTTTGGTCGCAGACATATAAAGGTTCGGACATTGCGACGATTGCGATAAAAAGTGATGTCAACTTACAAGCTAAGGGTAATCGTTCGTACAATTACCGAGTGGTTATGATAAAAGATACCAGTGAGTTGGATATGAGAGGTAGGTGCTCTGCTGGGCAAAAAGTGTTGGCCAGTATTTTGATTAGGTTGGCATTATCGGAATGTTTTGGTGCCAACTGTGGTATGATTGCCTTGGATGAGCCAACAACCAATTTGGATGCGGAGAATTCTGAAGCATTAGCTGCAGCTTTGACAAAGATTATCGAGTATAGAAAGGCTCAATCAAATTTCCAGTTGATTGTTATTACGCATGATCAAAAATTCTTAACGCATATGCAAGCCGATAGATTCACTGATCATTTCTACAAAATTCAAAGAGATGAGACTAGTAAGTCGAGAATATATAGTTTACCTATCGGCAGAATACAGGACGATTGATCTGTCTTTCTCTTTGCAATATACGTGTATATTCTAATTCTAGGCTTTTTGACTGCCCAGTTCTACTGAGAAACTATCGCGAACCCGTAATTTCAGGCACTTCCCTATGCTTTCAGATTTCAATTCTGCAATAACCTTCTCTTTGTGTTTCCATAGGTGTTCCAAGTATCTCTCCAACTTTTTTCTATTTTCAGGGATTCGTGAAACAGCACGGATATTGACATAAACTATTACTGTGATTGGATCACAACTGGCAAATATGTCTAGCAAACTTGGTGGAGTGTAACAACGGCTTCCGTCGATATCTTTTTGACGATAATACACAATGGTGATGTCGTATAAATTCACATATGGGTGTGGTTTATACTGCTCTAGTGCCGAGATAACGTTATAGAACGCTGAGTATCTTGGGTACAACAAGTTGTTGAATTTCGGTAAGTAATACTTTTCACTGATTTGTTTTTGCAATTCGGCTCCAGTTTCAGTCCAAATGTTGACTTCAGGGAATAACACTATCCATTCGGAAAACTTACTTTTTAACAACTTTGAAAACACAAACAATAATGACTTGGGTTCCAATTCCCAATTCTCATCGCATTTTAACATGTGGAGTAAGATCTTAATTGTGGGCACTCTCCACACTAAGAACCAAGAAAAGAAATTGATTATTGGTAATGAAAATTGTTCTCGAGATTGTAATGGGCTAAAGTCATCTCCAAAGATTGATATTCGTGAAAGATATTGGATTACAAAGCAGTCAGCTAAAGATACATGGTTGCTGACCACAATAGCTGGGCTGGAATCTGTTTTGTCCCCAAAAATTCTAAATTTGACCTTATTCAAATGCTTTTTTATTACAACGTTGTTAGGTCCAACTCTTAATTATATTATCATCAAATTCATATACATACCATGAAATATAAAGCCAAGTCCCAAAAGAAATTGCCACAGTTATTTCGAAACATATTAGCACTATCAGGGAACACGATCGATCCCACTGTACAAATTACTGCCACCACCTGGTAAATCAAAATGTAAACAAAAAGAGTTACCAAGCAAACTATTCCTTTGATCCAAACAAAAAAGTGATTTTCATTATGACTTTTTTCTAGAGTTATACCTAGATGATCTATGAATTCCATTTCATATAACAACTGTGCTGTAAAATACTCATACGAAGAAAAGTAAGAAAGAAAGAAGGAAAGATAACCCTTATTTGGACATGCGTGCGGCGTATTTTTTTTTTTTTTTTTTTGTATTCCTTATTCTTCTGCTCCTCTAGAAATTTATTTTCTATCTCATCTCGAATAGTTCTTTTTTATAGCTACGTACTTCCTTTGATATCCTCCCCACATGTCACGTTTAATTGTTAAGGGACTTCCCAAATATTTCACTGAGGATAAGCTCAGGGATCATTTTTCTAAAGAAGGCGAAGTTACAGATGTCAAGTTAATGAAGAAGAGAAATGGAGAATCAAGGAGGTTTGCATTTATAGGGTACAAATCCACAGAGGCTGCCAAACGTGCTGTGAAGTTTTTTAATAAATCATTTATTGATACTGCCAGAATTGACGTGGACTTTGCCAAAACATTTTCCGATCCTACTGTACCACTTTCATTTAAAGAGAAACGAAGAAGAGACGAAGAGCGTTTAAAGAGTGAACAGGAAAGACTCATCGAGCAACAAAATAGAGCCAATGCAAAAAGGCAAAAAGTGAAACTGTCTTCCACAATCGACGAAGAAATTGCCAATAATCCAAAATTGAGAGAATATATGGAAGTCATGAAACCCTCGCACCAGGTGAAGTCATGGGCCAATGACACACTTGCCGACGGATCAGGGGGGCCATCTTCCAAAGAATTAGAAGCAGCATTGAATGATAATGGAGAAAGGTCAGTTGATAATTCAAGATATGAAGTCGTCACAGGTATTGAAAATGAAAGTGATGATGAATACAATGATTTTAAAGGATTCGATGGTAAGCAGGACAATGACGAAGAAGAAGAGCAGATGATGAGTCTATCTGATTTACCTCAAGAAAAGACAGAACAAGAAGAAGATGAAGAAGATGAAGAAGGAGAAAACCTAGCTGCTGACTCTAATGTTTCAGATTTGGATTGGCTCAAGTCCAGGAGCACTCGTATAAAAGAAAATGGTGAAGTCCCAGAACCTGTGCGTGAAACCGCCAATGGAGAAGATGACAATGTTAATGGCGAGAACATAGAAAAGACTGAACCTGAATTGACAACAGAAGAAAAGACTGTTCAGAAAATTGCAGAAACAGGAAGGTTATTTATCAGAAATATATCTTATGATGCGACTGAAAAAGAGTTTAGAGAGCTATTCCTGCCATATGGCCCACTTGAAGAAGTTCACATTGCTATAGATACCAGAACTGGGAAATCAAAAGGTTTTGTTTACGTTCAATTTACAAAAAGCGAGGATGCATTGAGAGCATACAGATCTTTGGATAAGCAGATTTTCCAAGGTAGATTGTTGCACATCTTACCTGCTGATAAGAAGAAAGACCATAGACTTGATGAATTTGATTTGAAGAATTTACCCTTAAAGAAACAACGTGAGCTTAAAAAGAAAGCACAAGCTTCCAAATCTCAATTCAGTTGGAACTCGCTTTACATGAATAGTGATGCAGTTTTGGAATCTGTTGCATCGAAGTTGGGTGTTACTAAATCTCAATTGATTGATCCTGAAAACTCTAGCTCTGCTGTCAAACAAGCATTAGCTGAAGCTCATGTCATTGGTGACGTCAGAAAGTACTTTGAAGATAGAGGAGTTGATTTGACTACTTTCGATAAAAAAGAAAGAGATGACAGGATTATACTAGTAAAGAACTTCCCATTTGGAACCACCATTGAAGAAATTGGAGAACTATTTGCGGTGTTTGGTCAGTTAAAACGTATGTTAATGCCTCCTGCAGGTACGATTGCTATAATAGAATTCAGAGATGCCCCAAGTGCTAGAGCTGCGTTCACAAAGTTGGCCTACAAAAGATTTAAGAGTAGTATTCTTTATTTGGAAAAGGGTCCCAAAGAATTATTTACACGTGAACCAACGACCAACGAAGTTGCAAATGTTGCTACTGACAAAGACGACGAGAACGCAGTCGAGGCTAAGGTGTCTGCCAATGAAATCTTGGGTAACGATAAGGAGGATGAAACCAGCGAAGATATCCAAGGTCCAACTGTTTCTATATTTGTCAAAAACTTGAATTTTGCAACCACTGTCCAAGCATTATCAGATGTATTTAAAAGTTTGCCGGGGTACGTGGTAGCTACTGTGAAGACCAAGCCAGATCCAAAGAATGTGGGAAAGACTTTGAGCATGGGTTTTGGATTTGTTGAATTCAGAACAAAAGAACAAGCAAATGTTGCAATTTCTACTCTTGATGGTCATGTACTTGACGGCCACAAACTACAATTGAAATTGTCTCACAAACAAGGTGGCACATCGTCATCTGCAGCATCATCTACTAAGAAATCAAAGAAATCATCCAAGATTATTATCAAGAATTTGCCATTTGAAGCTACAAGAAAAGATCTTTTGGAATTGTTTGGTGCTTTTGGTCAATTGAAATCCGTCAGAGTTCCAAAGAAATTCGACCAAAGTGCTCGTGGATTTGCGTTTGTGGAATTTAACCTTATGAAGGAAGCAGAAACAGCTATGAATCAATTGGAAGGTGTCCATTTACTTGGTAGAAGGTTGGTGATGCAATACGCAGAAAAGGATGCTGAAGATGCTGAAGTGGAAATCGAAAGAATGACAAAGAAGGTCAAGAAACAAGTAGCCACTCAAAACTTGGCAGCCGCTAGATTGACAGGAAAGGGAAAGATTGAATTGGAAGAGAGGGACGAGGATTTTGATAGAGACTTTCCATAGATTGTTTATATTTAACAAGTAATACATACAAAAAAAATTCGATAGTTCACGAAATCTGTAGCCGGAAAAATGAGCAAAAAAAAAAAAAAATGTAGAATGTTCCATACTACTCTTTTGGGCAACCAAACACACAGTCGACGATGTTGCCATTCAGATTATTCACCACCAATCTAAGCATGAAGAACCATTTCTTCAGTAATAGCAATATATTGTCCTTGTCATTGAAGAACATTAGACAACAACAAGTGGCTCCGTTTAGATCAAATGTGCAACTATTGCAATCTAATTTCCTTCCTTTTCGTGGATACATAAGACGAACTATTTCTAAAGCGACTCAAGACTCTCCATTTAGAAGAAGTACCACTTGGAAGAATTACAACCAGCATTACAACAGATCAAACTGGGATAAGTTGAAAAAGCCATTCTTATTCACTGTCGGGTTTTGTCTCGCCACAACCTTTGTCACTCCGTACTTATTCGATTATACCCCATTAGCTTATTTCAAGAGAAACCCACAAGCTCTACTCTGGTCTATCATTGGTATCAATGGTGCTGTGTTTTTGATGTGGAGAATTCCACGCTTCCAGTGGTTTACAATGAGATATGGGATCTTATTCAAGGATAACATACAATCATCTTGGTCTTTGTTGGGTTCAGCGTTCTCCCACCAAAACTTTTGGCATATTTTTGTTAACATGCTTGCTTTACAATCATTTGGTTCGACTTTAATTGCATACTTGGGTGTGTCTAACTTTTCAATAATGTATTTGAATTCGGCAATGATCTCGTCGTTTGCCTCGTTGGCCATCCCTACCTTCTTGGGCACCTCCTTGTCTGTGGCCTCGTTGGGTGCGTCCGGTGCTATATTCAGTGTTTTTGGTGTGTTCTCTTATCTTTTCCCAGCCGCTCCAGTGGGTTTCTTTTTCATTCCGATCCCAGGTGGTGCCTGGACTTTGTTCCTTGGCACGACTCTTTGGAATGCAGTTGGTACAGTCTTGAGATGGGGTACATTTGACTATGCCGCTCATCTTGGAGGAAGTATTGTGGGGTTGGCTTATGGATACTGGTATAATTTAAAGAGAAAAGAACAAATCCGTAAAAGACGAGTAATTAGAGGCTTTTAGATGTAATCGGGTTATTTTTATATATTATTTTTGTTTATCTTGTACATACTCAACACTCAAGCAAAGGACACCTTCTTCTTTTTGTGCTTAGGAGTAGACTCGTCATCGTCATCATCCTCTGATCTTCTAGCCTTTGCATTCTTTCTTCTGGCAGCACGGGCTACAGAGGCTTTGCTTCTAAGTTCCTTCTTCTTGCCTTCTAGTTTATCGACCTTCTCCTGTTCCTTTCTTTCGATTTCTTGTCTCTTTAATTCTCGTATTTCCTCTAATCTTCTAGCTTTTTCCAACTTACTTTCATTTACTTCGTCGTACTTATCGTTGATGGACTTGACCAATCTGTTCAAAGTCAATGAATCGTTATCGGCAACAAACTTCTTGCCCTTTTTACCACGTTTAGCCTTCACACCGGGCACAATAGCTCTGTTCAATGTAGGTATATTCAATTGATCCTCTCTATAGTCTTTCCCATTTTTTGCACCATATAACCTTATCTTGGCTTGTTGTTTCTTAAGTGCCAATATTGACATCTTCTTGACAGTAGATTTCTGTTTTGGTTTTGGTTGATCTTCTAACAAATTCATAGCCTTGGAATCGGAATACACCTCAGGTTCAACAGACCTGGTTCCATTTTGGCTCTTGTTTCTCTTTGCTGTCTTAGATTGTCTTGGTGCCATGTTGTTGGTGGTCTTATGTAGTGTTGAAGAAGAATTGCGATATGTGATGAGATGTGCTAAAAAAAAAAAAGCTAACATACAAAAAAAAATAATTCAGTACGAGCACAATAAAACTCACACAGAACAATAATTGTGCAGAAAAGTCAAATCCTTCAATAGAACCTTTTCTAACAGAATTCTTCCTAACAGTTAAAAAGAAAAAAAAGAAAACCTCCAATGCGGGGAATCGAACCCCGGTTTGCTCGGTACTTTTTCGACATGTTTTGACAGATCTGAAAGCGAACCGTGATAGCCACTACACTACATCGGATAAGTTTAAGAACTCCAATACGGGGAATCGAACCCCGGTCTGCTCGGAACTTTAACTCCGACTCGTGGTCGAACTTGAAAGCGAACCGTGATAGCCACTACACTATATCGGAATTTGTTGTGTATGTATAATGGGTTCTTTTTGGAGTCCAGCAAAAAAGTGACAGTTGAACCATCCATAGAAGTACGTATGTACATCGTTGTAACCATTTTTTTGGTTATTGTTTTGCACGTATGTGTCTTTCACAAATCTAATATATATATTAGCCACTTCAATGCTTAGTTTATAACGTGGCTTTCGTATTTTATAGATTTGCATAAATTTCGCAACATTTATTCTTGAAAAATTATGGTACGATTAATGTAAGACAACTTCTGACTTTACATTTTCTTGGTTCTTATATAAATACTCCTGAAAATTGGAAAATGATTGGTTGTTAGTGGTTTGATAGTCCAAATATCTTGGCCAGAGTTTTGAAACGTTTTGGTTCGGAAAGGGTTGCCTAATTTAAGCAATTTGATAAGCGACCTATTTGTTTTTTTTTTTTTATGCACTATAAATACAAGAGATAAGAAACCCCACAGCAATTGATGGACTACAAAATTCACTCTTTTCTTCTCCTTCCAATACTCACTCAACAATGCCTTCTGAACCAATTCGTTACGTTACCAAAGTTGATCTTACCAAGCCAGGCGACCAACAGCCACAAGTCCATAACAGATGGCACCCAGATGTGCCTTGTTCCGAAACGATAAGACCTGGGGAAACCGTGAAAATCGAATGTCTCGATTGGACCGGGAACCAGATCGTGAACTCTGACACGGCAGATGATGTTTTAAATGTTGACTTGACCAGAATCCATTACTTGTCCGGGCCGTTCAATATTGAAGGTGCTGAGCCAGGCGACGCTTTGGTGGTGGAAATTAAAGATGTCCAACCATTAGAAAGACAACCATGGGGATATTGTGGAATATTCCATAAGACAAACGGTGGCGGGTTTTTGGACAAGTTTTATCCCGAGGCAGCAAAGGCCATTTTTGACTTCGAGGGGATCCACG
>JAKTVH010000404.1:0-34760 GCA_030557105.1 Candida frijolesensis | reverse complement strand
GTAGTTGTCGTAGTTGTCGTCGTTGGTTATATCCAGTGGTATGTAGTTATGTTACCACAACGTAGAATATCGAATCCCAAATACGGATGCAAATTGACTGATAATACGGGCAATGGTAATAAATACCAATTGAGTAAGAGGCGACATCTGACTGGCACTTCTCTGTTACTAGTCCATGCTTCACCTTTTTATGTTGTAGTTTCGTCATTGAATTTGAAATGTCTGCGTGTGTATAGGGAGAGAGAGAGAGAGAGAGAGACAAGCAGGGAAATGAATAAACAATACCTGTAGGATTTATTCCGAATAAATAAATATCTAATGGTTACATGAAACAATAAATATAGATTACGGTTGGTAGGTGATAAGTAAGTAAGATCTAAAAAAAAAAAGAGAGAACGTTTGGATCTCTGGGCACACAAGTAGATTAATATAGACAGTACAGATGAATACATCATAGAGCACACACACACACACTGCAGATTATAGTGTGGTACTAATAAGATAATGTATATTCATGACCTACTTCAACCACGTCACTTCACCCCTGCTCAATTTAGGTCAATTCCAGTCACGAAACATATTACTGAATTAGTAATACGTTTACAACGTGGAATTCGTTCAATTACAGATAGGACACGTTGATGTGAATAAGTGTGCAAAAGAGAAAGCAAATTTTTTAGAGACAATAGAATGAACAAATTGACAAGTAAGAAGGTTAAGTTAAGTTAAGTTAAGTTAGTTAGTACTCTTACTGCGTTGGCGGTTTCTTTGAACAATAGCAAAAAGATATTGAACAAAAACAAGGGGAACACAAAATAATTCAATCGTTTTTAAAAAAAAACCACCACGACATTTTCCTTTTTGCTAAGCAAAGACAAAGTATACTGAGATTTGGTTAGTGTGGTTTTGAGAATACATACATGTTACGTAACCGGTTGTTATTCTCATTCTATACACGATACCTCCTTAATGCTAACAATAGCCATTAATATTTGATCCACGTTGAAAGATAGCTGGGTTAAGGTTTTGCATTAAAGAAAAGACCTCTTTTATCCAACGGTCACCTGTATAATCCTGAACACGGATCCTCCTTCCATGAGTAGCAATTCCAAGCGAAGAATATAGCAAAGACGGTGGAACTAAAGATGGACATTTTGTCTCTCTTGTGGTGTAATGTGTTGGGTCTTTTCTTGGTGGTTTCTTTTTTTTTTTTTCATGCGGTGATTTACGGTTACTGATTGATGATTAACCATCACAAAATATTACTTGCACGATTTCCATCTCATCTTTGCTAAGAATATCGGAATTTCCCTTCTTTGCAAACGTCATGGATGACTATCAATTCTAAACAATGAATACAGAGAGAGACAGAGAGAGAGAGTCTTGCTATCAATTGGAACAAGGATCAATATCTCAATCAAACGTTTAAGACCGCCTCAACTTTTCAGTCTAGAACGAGCCCAATGAGAAAAATATCGTGAGAATATTTTTTTTTTTATATAGTGGGTTTGTGTGCATGAAAGGACAATTAAAGCGATTATATAAGTCAACTGCTCAATCCTTGTTGTAAGTGTATATTATTTTTAGTTCTCCAACTAAATCAGTCGATTAATACTGTCTTATTGTGGTTACTCCTTCCGGTGTTAATGCTGGTGGTAATATTCCCCAACTACTGCCAATCAACGAGGAAAGATTTACAAGTGGATTATATAGACCGTACGACTATATCCAACATCGGAAGAACTACCTTGGGAGAACAGTAATTACTACCAACTTACGCTTATTAACTGTTTTCTTGGATCAAAATACTTTCTAAATATCCGAAGTTAGTTCTTGTATACGGATATACAAACACATACATATGTAACACTAAACACCTGACCCACTCCGTCTTACTGTTTTAAACTCCTTCCGTTTGCTGTCTTTCCCAGTCCTAACCTTTCTCTCCTATTATTTGATAGTGCAAAAGCAAAGGTAACAAAAATTTACATAGCAAAAAACAAAAAAAAAAACCCAAATCAACCCATATGTGAGGCTTGAAAAATTTTATTCAATGAGGTTAGATGCACTTTTGCACGATTTTTAGCGGTACCACCCACCAACTAAATTGCCAACAAATATTAGAAACTCATAACTGTGGAAACTTCTGTGATCCCCGAAAACCGATACAACGAAACCACAATATACATCAGAGACAATAGGGCGTTTATTAACAGGAAAGAGAAGAAGTGCCGTTATGTATTTATATTTAGAAAACTATATGCTCAAACGATAGTTACTCATAACCGAACCTATAGATGTTCTATTGCACACTTAACTGATAAATGTGTCTGTGAGTATGTGAGAACGAAAGGGAATGTATGTGTATAACCATCAGCCAACTTTGCCTTGTTGTTTTTTTTCTCCTTTCCCCCCGTGACATTGAATCGCAATGCTATTGGTAGATACGACAAACCAAAGACATACCTACATGCAAGCAGGCCCACAGCAAAATGAATATATGTAGACGATAGGAGACGATGAGGAAAAAGAAGACGAACAGTTTTCCAATTGAGCAAGCAATATCACACAGAAAAGAAGTGGGAAAAAAAAAAAAATGCTCCACAGAACAACTAATTATTTGGTAAACTATATTGTGTCTTCCATGCATTAATTAATGGGTAGTATAATATCATACGTATTGTTTAACAATGGTAGTTATACCCAACACACGGGCGGATTTGTAGTTTACATTCCGAGTTTGTGTATTGCTTGGTACTTTAGCTTTGCCTTGCCTTGCTTGGGGAATTTTGTTAGGATTTGAGCACATTTATTAGGGCTTGGATTGCTTCTCCTATTAACTTGTCTCCAACCAATCAAAAACGCTATTCCACAACTTATATAATATTTATTCTTGCCAGAGTTTGATTACTACTGGAGTATGATACTTTCGGCTGTAATTTTAAGGAGAGGGTTTATCTAACCGAAGAATAATATCCCACCAATAGGGAAAGTGTTTTACCTGGATAGGCAATGCAAGAGCATCTATTAATAGTAACGTGACACCTTCGCACTATCATGACATAACACGACACACAAGGACGCTATATATAACACACAACACAAGGCCAAACACGTGCTACCATGTCTCAGCCCCCCGTCCTACTTGCCTTCATCTCTTCAGGTTTGTGTTTGTGGGCTATATGTTGTTTATTACCATTGTATTGTTACATAATACAACACACTACTATAAACAGAGATTGGGCATGCAGTCTCCACAAAATATAGAAGAATCTGACCGTTTCATAATATTACACCTTCATTGTAGAAATCACACTATTATTATTGTTATTGTTAGTATGCTCATTGTTAATATTATAATTTGGTACGATTGAAAACGAAGTGGGAGAGAGAGAGGGAGAGTCTAGATGATGGCGGATAACATTACGGCAATTTTCACTGTCCTACGATGAGTATCTTTTGTAGCACTTATAAATCTAAATCTAAATCTAAATCCGAAAACCCTTTCTTATCTGTCATTGTGTATATGTGTATATGTAAGTGTCTTACGTATATCCGGTAACTACCACCACAATACCACCCACACTATCAAACCCAAAACCAGATAGTGCCAAAGAAAAAAAAAAAAATTTTTTCGCCTTTCATCACAAACTGACAAATTAATCCCTTTCCAACCCTAATCTCAAGATCACTCTCAAGGACACAGAGACACATACATAGACACTACTCATCGCACCTCACCTCACCTCATCTCATCTCATCTCATCTCATCTCATTCCTTCCCACTAACTACCACACTGAAAAAATTTTTTCAAAACAGACATCCTTGTTCCCAGACCACTACCCTATTCACAAAAGCAAACATCAATTGAAAAAAAAAAAAATGTCAGATGAACAGCAACTACAACAACTAGATCAACATTCCTCGGATAATGTTCCAATTGCCGAGCAAGGAGAAACAAGGGACGAATTGATTCAACGTCATAAAAAGGAACAAAAGGATTTGATAGCTACCATCACAGGACTAAAAAAGCAAGCCACTAAGAAAACCAGGAAAGGAGTTCTTCAGAAATGTCAAGAATTACAGGACAATTTGAATCAGAAGCAGAAACTTGAGTTGAGTAAACTAGATGGTAATGATGAAGTTGAGGAAGAGGAAGACGAGATGACTCCTGAGAAATTGCTTGCTCAGTTGTCGATGGATAATAAAAGTCAACCAGAAGAACCACCCACTACTTCCAATAATACCGTTCAAGCCAATACCCACAAGCCAAAGAAAAGAAATAGACAGAAGGAAAGGTTAGAAAGACGCCAGCAAGAAATTGAAAAAATCAAACAAGAAGCCAAATTAGAATCAGAATCGATGGTGAACCATAGAGAAATTGAACAAGAATCAATGAATAAACTACTTGCATTGAATAATCTTGAAATATTTGAAATTAAACCAGATGGACATTGTCTATTCAGCTCGATTCAAGATCAACTATCCACGCGTCATAACGACCAAACCATTGACGTACAAGCCTTGCGTAATTTAGCAGGTGATTATATCTTGGAGAATCAAGATGATTTCCTTCCGTTTTTATTCAATGATCCAAACATAGAATTCAAAAGTAATGGTGATATCGACATTGAAGGATATGTGAATAAATTGAAAACAACAGCTATGTGGGGGTCGGATTTAGAAATTTTGGCCATTGCGAAAATTTTTAACTGTCCAATTGCAGTGTATATGGCAGAATCAACCATGCCTTTGACAATCAATGAAACTGGAGAAAACACAGAATTGAAATTGGGTTATTTTAAACATTCTTATGGGTTAGGAGAACATTATAATTCATTAAGAGATTTATAGATGAGATAAGGATAACAATTCCATTACACACACACACACACAAACACATACATATATTTATATAATGATAGATGTCGTGTGCGACATTTTGATTTTTTGATTTTTCTAGAAGCAGAAAAAGTAAGAATTGCTTTTTTTTTGTTGTTGGTCAATTACACCCGTTAGTGCATTTAGATCTTGCATGTCTCGTAAAAAAACAGTTTAAAAAAATAATAATTTTATTTTCTTTCCTTGCTATTTTTGGATCAATTATGTAAGCAAAGCTTTAAAAAGCCTAAAACAACATACGTGCCTTGCGCGTGCAGGACACAAAGTTTTGGGGTTTGTGTATTTGCGCTTTGCGTTTTGGTTGTAAGGTGTGGGGGAGACAACCACAAATTGTATATATGTAATTGTACGTGCGTGTGCGTGTAAAAACTTGCTAGTGTGTAAGTTAGTAAGTAAGTGTGTATGTGGCACTGCGCAGTTAATCCGACTCGGTAAGTTCAGGATCAAGAACAGTAGTGTACTTTCTTTAATTTTTTTCATTAATCCGATAGATTACACAAAACACAACCCAAAAATAAAACCGATAATTTATGTTACGGTTTTGGATGGACTCATTACCAATTACGTGAAGTTGGTCTGGTCTATTGGAATTACGGATTAAATTAAAAGGCTGGTGAGCATTGGCATGGTTTCTGGGGGAATGCTTTGGTTTGATATACTTATGAATTTACTTAACTCATAATTGATTGTTGAATTGAACAAAGAAGAAAGAAAGAAAGAAAGAAAGAAGTGAAAAAAAAAATTTTTTCAGTGGTGGCTTTTTTTTTTCATCGAAGCAAGCCAATGAGCTAATTAAGGATCGACAACCAAAAAAAAAATAGATTGTAGTGGTCGTGTAATAATTGACTCAAAGAGAGAGATATACGTACACTACTATTATGTTATAGTTTATTGTTCAATTAAAATCATCTCATTTACTTAATCAGGTAATAAATAAATATCATTTGCTTCCTTCCTTTATGCCTTTTTTTAAAAAAAAAAAAATCGAACAATTGCTTCGTCTATCTATCTTGTAGCTGGCTAAAACGAAAAAGTAAAAAAAGATTACCACAGTAGAAAGAACACGGGATAGAAACACCTGAAAAATGATATTTTAACTCAACTTAGTATTATCCTTAACTCTAATATTGAATCTCGCTTTAAAATTTTTTGTCTTTGTCTTGTTAGTTGAAACATATGATTAAGCTTTTTCAACAAGAGATAAAAAAAAAGAATAGGCATTACATAATTTAGTCCTTGCAATAGCCAAGGTTTTCTCTTTATGAAATGTAGTTTTGATTTATTCTTCAACATAAAAATGTGGTAATAGTCAAACATGAAACCACTAAAAAAACATATAAGAAAATTTCCCACAAATCTATAAAACATTAAATATACAAATAGATACAATTGGTTTGTGTTTTACTACTACCATGTGGGTGGGCATTGGAGGTATTTTGCTGGTACTTGCTGATGAATATGTTACATTTTCATGTTTTCTTGGTTCAGATACATGAGCAATATTGGACAAATGAGAAGCAGAGTTGCCGTTTGCAATAATACCGAAGTTTTGTTCAATCTTTCTGTTGTTCATCTTGTTGTTTGTTTCATGAAATTTCTAATAATCCCCAAATAACCTTTGACAGAGCCGGCATATATTCATCCGAAGGAAATAACGACAAAGAGAAACACAAATATACCTAATGACGAATATCCGAATGTCTGGTGTATAGTTTTTGGTTTTGCAACTCAGAAGCAATTCATTGTGTTGTCTACTAGTAGTACAGAATAGACTATTCAACTCATGAACCATTGTAAATCTTTGGAATTGCAAAATATTTCAAAACGTTTGATTGTAGAAAGGTTTATACATCTAAATTTCCTCATCTAGGTCTATCTATCTCATTGATACTCTCTAGATTGACGAATTTAAACTAGCGGACGCGAATCGAAATCGAAAGGATAATCGAATAGAGTTCCCATTGTGCCGCGTGCAATCGTCTAGGTTGCCAATTTTTTCTTCACTTTTACCAATAGAAGTAAACTGCAAAACGACATATATATACCAGCAAAATTAGATGCAGAATGACTATATTAATCCTATTCATGGTAATGTAATATAACCGATCGTGTGTGGAAACCATACATTTTATACGTTTTCTCCTATTGCATTATCAAAATTATTGGCTTTTTTTTTTGCCCATCCCTTGATAAATGTTACATGCTAATTTTTGGCAACAAAGAAAACTGATATCGAATACGACGCAACAAAACTAAAAATTCTAAAAAGTGAAAACGGACAAGTAAAAAGGACAAGTGATAAGACATTTTTCTTTTTTTACTGTTCAAAGAAATTGTCAGTGGAATTGGAATTGAAATTGAAATTGGACTCAAGGGAGCGGCTCCTTTACCGAAAACTTAATCGCGGTTATAACTTTATAACTTTATATATACTTGTCTTTCTTTTTCTTTTTTTACTGTCGACCAATTGAAAGAAAGGAGCGAATTGTCGAGTCCTTTTCCCTCTGTCAGTTTAATAATTAAGTTTTATAGTGATAGAGAGAATACATATATTGATATATCTTGTTGAAGATCGGAAGACGCCTCGAAGTCATCGTCGTTGTCGTCCCAACCACAAGATCGCAAATCTCACTCCACAGTTCAAGCAACACAATGCACAATATTAGTTTTTGCTGGCCAAGTGTTTTTCTTTTCTCGTCATTTCGTTTATCTACTAAGTCGGGGGAAGTGGAGGTAAGTTGTGGAGGAATATACGTAAAGTACATCAGCGAGTAAAGAGAAACAAGGCGTAAGTGTAATCGTAATCGTAAGAGTATTGTGCAATTAAACAAAACCGCCATAGCAAACGAGAACAAGAAACAGAGGCGTTGGATAAAAAAAAACACGTCCTGGAAAACTTGACTTATGTACCAATTGAGTAAATGCAAAAAGGCAAAGAATAAGGATAAGGAAGAAAGAGAGACGACATCGTGACAATAGGCGGGAAAACAGAAAAAACCACCATGTTATCAGGACATGGATGTTTCGTAAAGAGGCACTTATTAAGTAAAATGTGGTTATTGGAAACTACGAACTGTACTTATCAGTATCAGCACTATTAATTAACAACCCACAACCATTCCAGGTTAGTACAGAGTGAGATATGTTTAGAGAAAAAAAAAAAAAACACGTTGTAATTGTTTGCTGTTTCATAACCAATACTCCCTCGCTCATAACCGTTTTAATTCCTATTGTTTTTTTTTGTTTTTGCACTTCGTTCTATATTCCAGCGCCTTTAAATTTTTTTGATTTGCTTAGGTTTGGTTTGGTTCCGTTGTCATGTGTGTCCAATTGCACTGGTTAGAGATTTAGATATGGTCTAGTTGATTAGACCAGGTTCACTAGACCAGAGTTTATAGTCATTTGTTGTTGCTTACCCACGGATGTGCAAGAACACTAGCAATAAGGAAACCCGAGTTGGTGTATATCAAACAAAATAGGAGGTGGATTACTAGGATATAGAAACACAAATGATCCCGTTTTACTTTTTTTTCACGGCAATCCTTTAGGATTGGTAATTTGCCGTTCCGTTCATGCCACATTACTTCTGGGTTGTTCAGTCCAAATTTCATGTCCTCGCTTGCCTACACTCGAATTGGCTTGTCTTGCCTTAATTTTGCCAAAGGAGTAAAGTCGAAACGAGTTATCTTTGAGAGCGCGCTTCAAATCTCTCTCTTAATCTTACTGCTGTTGGTTATATTGTGTATATAATAATCGCCAAGACCGTGGAGTGGCAATAGAAGCGGGAAGTGGTGGATATGGAGATAAAAATGTCGGGAACCAACCATTAACTTCTTGGTTATCTGCTCCCTTTCGCAATCTTGTATTGAACAATTTCAAGTTTTTTTTTTTTTTTTTGCTCAAGATGGTACCGAACTCTGTTTAGGTGAACATTGTGTATAATGCGGGAGTTTATTTTTGGACTAAATTACGTATTACAACGTTGCAAAATAGGAATTCTCCAAAGTATGTTCATTGCTACTACATGGGAGCTGAATCGTCTAATAGAAATGTACTTCCTCGCCCATTCTCTCGGCCGATTCTCACCCTCCGTCCAGCCCCCTTCCTTTTTCCCCCTTTTTTTTTATTCCGTCTTTCTTAAAATCAGAAGAGAATTAGGTTTGAAATTATGTAAGTGGATGTAAATTTAAATGTATGTGCGCATACGGACACTTTCCACATCTCCCAGTATATAAAAATTAAATCTCGATCAATATCGTGCAATGTCAGATAAAAAATTCACATACAAACTAAAATTCAACACACTAAAATCGACAATCATGCTTTAGTTGCATCGTTTGTGCTTTTGGCGGCTACATTTCATTGGTACACACTTACTCATCTCCTATTCTTGGGTGTGATAATTTCATGTTACGGCTTCCCGTGTATCTGTTCTTGTGGTCTTTCCTTGACGTATCCTGTCTCTCTGCCTTCTTTTTCTTCTTGGTTCTCACGTGTTCTATGTGTTACAGTTTCATAACCATAATTATACTCATAACCATATGCAATCATTACATTACATTTACAGATCATGGTAACCAATTGGCTACTAGAAAGGTTTGAAGATTAACCAATCCAACGTATGGTTTGTATGTTTTGTACATCTCTGAGAGTACATCCGAAATCGTGCCACACGGTATCAACTTTTCATCGTTCCATTGAACCATTCCCAAATATGCGCAAGACATTTAAAACCTTAATTAAGAAAGAAGCACAAATCCACTGCTAAACTTGAAATAGTTGTGTGTGTGTCGTTCGTTTTTTGCGGGAAAGTAAATTCGTTTATTATGTTCTAGAACTATTCTCCATGAAATGTCTATGCCTAAAAAACGACAGTGTATATTATTTTTATGCAAGGAAGAAAGACAGGAGTTGTGCTTTTTATCAACACAACCACAACAGTGCTTTTTGGAATACCACTGCTGTGAATGCTAACCGCTACATGAATTTTCCATATCTCTTATTCTTCAGCTTATCAAATACAATCTGTATCTTCTATCTATATAATCTATGTCCTTTTTTTTTTCCAAGCTTTGTTATAACACAAATAACTTTCCAAGGAATAGCAAGGATATCGATATTATTTTTTCACCTATTATTATTTTCCGTCTGAAATATGTGGCTTCGATTACCGAACATGCATATACACTTACATGTACCTCCACATGGAACGAGTCAAGACATAACTTTTGGCCCTAATTTAATTTTTAATCTATTGGCCAAAAGTCCCTAATTCTTTCCTTCCCCCTCCTTTTTTTTATCCTTCCGGCTTAGCTCTACCCGTGGTTCTTTCTTGCGCCCCTAGAACTGGGGGATATGAAACGGCGATGTCAGGAAAGGGGATGTTCCCCTCAAACTGATAAATCGAATTGCAAATTGCAACATGTAATACTTTCAACAGTTAAGTTATAGAAGTAATTAGACGAAAGAAAACGAATAGTAATTGACTTAATGTCGTACAGATTGTTCAAGTTCTTGTTTTTTCGGGTCGTGTCAGATGCTGGCGATAATTGGCCGTCGTGGTGGTGGTGTGTTGTTGTTGTTGGGGGGAGGACGTCCGAAATTGTCCGTTCTTTGTGGTGTTATTGTCGTGCCGCTTGTGTCGCTGTCGCTCCTTGTACTATGTGGAGTTGAGTTGGCGTCGTGTGGCGGTAAATTAATAATTAAACCATCAATCCTGATTATGAAAGGGGTGGTGGTTAAATTACGTGCAGAGAGATAAGGCAGAAAAAAAAAAAAATAAAAAGCGAAAAATTCGGGAATGCTACCAAATTAGAAACTAACCACAACTAACCAATCCAATGGATGGAAATGCATGAATTAATTGGAGTTGCAAAAAAAAACAAAATTCATAGAAACAAACCACAATTAAATGTTCAAGAAATGATAATTGTCGTACGTTGGTTATCACGTCTTTAATTATTATTGAAAACTATACAGAAAGAAATGAAAATAAGGAAAAGTACATTTCCAATTCCACCTAGACGTATTTCCTCCCTTCAAGTCAATATATTACACAATAGGAAACACACATTTCATACAGGACGAGAATATCATTCCGTCGGAGGATTATACCAAGGATTGTAATCAGTTCCTTCTTTCTTTGAATTGTGTATATTATCAATGGGATATATAATAATGAATGAAAAAAAAAAAAATGTCGGAGTTACATTTTTTAATCATTATTAGTTTCCCATGTATGAACTAATTCTTGTACCGTGTTTATTTTTCTAATCGATAATCGTTCTAGTTCCTAATTCTGTTCTTATTGATATCAAAATATCCCACCTGTTCCGAAGTTGCAATCTCCGATATGCAATGTTGGGATTGGTGGACTGATGGGTGGAAGAGAAGTGTTGGACATTGGTGTTCTTTTATTGGTAAATCCAGAACAATCAATGGTTTATGATTTGTTAATTTTATTTTGGCGATAGATAATAACAATCGATACGAACATATAACTGTATACATTAGTGCAATTGTTGCGTTTAGACGATAGCGAATAAACATAGAGAACAGAATAACAATTGCCAATGGACAATAACAAATTCATTTTGTATTCTTTTTGAACAAAGGAAGTAACTAAAAAAAAAACAATTAACAATCAGAACTAATACCAGCTAAGGCGAGAATAAAAAATTGAAAATAAACCTGAAATTGCAAAAGAGAAAACCAACTTACGGCCGAATCTCCTTAATTTCCTTGTTGTATTTCCTACCTTCCGACTTTCATCCCCTTCAATGGCCCCCTTTCCATACTTTTTTTGATTCGTTTGGCAGACAGAAACGGGGGTAAGAAAAAATCCTAAATGAAATCAATATTATATACCTTTGGCCAGCTTTTCCCCCATGTCCATCCCATCAAATCTTTCCAATTGAGAAATACTTGCACGTCTGCCGTGGTGTGGAATATGAGATTCGAAATTGACCCACTGGAACCTTAATTGCTTGATAATATCATTATCCCGCTAGTGATGTTGCATTGGCCAGCCTTCCAAGACAAGACAACTCATATCTTATTACAATTATCATAAATGGTGGAAGCCGAATTACTGTTGCACTTGTTCAAACAATTTCGGCCACCTTGATTGACAATCTGTTGTTTCCTTCGTTGAGGGTTCAATAATGTTGTGGTCCCTTCACTTGACGTAATGGCACCAGGCACAGATCTCCATGGACTTGGAACGACCACATAAACTCACTGTCAGTACAAAGTTGTTTGCTTGTCTTCTTTGCTAGTTACAATCAACCTCCTTGGTATAGTTAAGTAAGGAAACAATACATTATTTAATATATCATCAAATGCCAAAAATTGAGTTCACGGAAAGCATTCCTCATCCATATTAGGCATAAACCAATTAGTGATTTCAAATAAGGAAAAGCCATTCACGACTGAGAAAACGGAAGGAACTTGAATTACCCAAGAAAGAGTTCAAATGGATAGTATTGGGTATGAAATCCATCCGTAATGGTTTCTTATCCAAATGAACAACCATTGAAGTATTTCAAACCAGGAACCAAGACTGGCATTCAAATGGGAGGACCATGTTTGTTTCCACATGGATATAGTCGACTAATTCTGGATGTCATGTATCACACACACACACAAATGGAATACTGAGTGGAACAGCAAGTAATCAGTCTTTCGGAAGCCGAGGTGGAATTGTATCTTGAGCCGTCCGCACCCATACTCTGATATCCCAAACCAAGTGTATAGCTTTTTCACAAAGGGTGCAAAATCTTCACAATAAGCCTTGTATTGGGGTCACATTGAAGCCATTGAATCAGACGTTCATTCTAGAGAACAAATGGTAGATTTATCTCACTCAAAACGTCTATTTTGACCCTATTTGTATATGTGACCAAAATAAAAATTTTGACAGAGTTTCTCCTGCGTGGACTCAATTAAAAAAATTTTTATCCCGATATCAAAAAAAATTTTGACAGGGGTTCCCCTGCGTAGACTCAAATGCCCAATTTTTTGGGACTTTTGGAGGGTAGTCAGCCCTCCGGTCTTGTTCCAGTTGCTTGTCGTCCTCATTGTTAGCCTCAATAATCCCTTGGACGGCTCCTTAGATGGAAAAAGAAAGGAAAGAAGTGGTGACTAGGCACTTTTCCTACTGTAGGGAAGCTATGTTGGTATCGGAACTGAACACGTGTTATCTATGTTGGTAAAATACTCATCTGAAAGGTTATCTTAATTTAGATACATCAGTTATTGATTAAACCATAGCTATATGGAATGGATGGATGGATTAGATTGAATGGATCAAGCCATTTCCAGTATGAATTCTATTGAATGGATCTAATAGTTACCATCTTGGCGCTTAGTTTATTAATAGGATAAGACTTCAGCAATAGGATCTTGTATTAAGGGAAGAAATAATTTATCATGTTCTGGATGTATATATGATGGATTGGTATGGTTTGGGGTTTGTAGTTATTGAAAAACACAAGAAAGAAGAAGGAAAAGGTGTTGTAAAAAAGTAAATTTTTTTTTGGAGGGATTTTGTTGTGGTTTTTGCAACAGAGTTTTATATTAGTGTAGTTTTTTTTTGTATGTCTTCTTTTTAAAGTCATTTCTTATAGCATTTTTATTTGTTTTTGATAAATATGTGCATCAATTCTTATGTACCATAAAATATTATACTCACATCCAACCTGGGATATAATTCTCATTAACCACGATATGATTCTTAATGGTTATGTTAGAGAATTTTCATTTTAAATATGACATTTTTGGCATAATACAACCGTCACGAGTATTTACGTAATCAAGTTTGAACCACTCGTTTTTACATAATCAACGGAATTACAAAGAATTTTTTTTTTTCTTTTGCTTCTCTAGTTTTTTCTCACTCATCTGATCAATTTGTATCACACATTTGTAATAGACATTCTTCTGCACCTCTATATACTTCTATAATATTCTATCACATTATGGGTTGGTTCTGGGCTGATAAATCACAAACTAATAAAAATACTACATCTGTGACTAGATCTGAATCATCGGCATGTCCAATAGATCATTCTATATTTCCCAGTTCATCTGCATGTCCTGTGAAGCCATATTCCGGCAATGGCAACAATGATGACGAGATCGAAGTATTAAATCCTTTAAACAATATGCCGATGGCCATTTCGTCAGAGTTGGCACCAGGTCAAAAAATCAAATTATCCACAGAAAGAACCATATCTACCATTCCTAGGGGTGAGAATGAAAATGAGGGATTATGGGAATATCCAAGTCCACAACAAATGTTAAATGCCATGATTAAAAAAGGTAAAGCACAAGACGGAGCAGGTCAAATACCTGAAGATGCTGTTGAAAGTATGGTCGAAGTACACAATTTTTTGAATGAAGGAGCATGGCAACAGATTTTAACTTGGGAAAAGTCATACACCGTTGATAGTCAAGTTGAGCCACGATTAAAGAAATTCACCGGGAAACCATATGATTTGAGTCCAAAGGCTAGAATATACTTATGGTTAGGTAATTTGTTTCCGGAAACTTTCAACACCGTGCCCCCATTTGATAGACATGATTGGACGGTTTTGAGAAGTTTGGGTAAAGGTCAAGGATGGGAAGAAGTTAGATATGTGATTGACTATTATGGGGCTCCTGACGATGAAGAAACCGGAATGCCAGCTTTCATGTTGGATACTCGTCCTGCGTTGGATAATTTCACTAATGCAAAAGATAGGTTTAGTCATTGGGCTGTTCCATTATGGAAAAAAGCCATGGGTGAGGTCGATGTTGAGAATTAAGTTTTGTTTTGCTCTGGTCTGGTCTGTTTTGTTCTATTCTATTTATGTACATGTATATATATTTATATTGAATTCATTTGACTTTCATACGTCATGTTTATACATCTATTTACACAGAGTAATCTGAGATCCTTTTTAATAATTTAGGAGGAACAGTGATTTCTTTGGCCAATTCTCTAATAAGTCTAGGTAATACGTCACCAAATTCATGCCAATCGTTTTCACTCAATTCGTTGATTAATTTTGTTAATTTTTTGTTATTACCTTTTCTTTTATAATGTTGTATCATGAAATAATAGGTGTAATAATTTGCTTTCTTCAATCCTTGCATTTTTGAAAAATATATTTCTGCTAATCTTTCATCTTTAGGTAAAACATTATGAATAAAACTATTCCAAACAATTGGGTCATCACGGATATCTTTAATGTATTTAAGGAATAAATCTTCGGCTCTTCCAACATCACCAAAATTGAGTTCCCCGGTAATCATTTGAGACGTTATCCAGGCTGAACGAGGATATCTCTTTTTCAAAATCTCATACAATTGTCTGGCGGCGTCAATATTGCCTGCTTGAATTAAACCTTTCATCAACGTAGAATGCATTTGTTCATTGTATCCTTTCTTGTTAGCCTTGGATGATGTTTCCATTTTGGCTAAATATGCAGACAAATCTGGAGTCTGACCAACCTCATGCAAACTTACAAAATATGCATTAATTAAAATGGTTTTAGTGGCAACATTTTCGGCAATCTCGTGTTGTATCATATATGCGGTTAAATCATTCACTGCTTGGTAATTCTTATTCTTCAGATAATAATTAAGAAAATCATTCATAACATTGGTATCTGGTAAATAATTGTCACCCTTGTTCAGAAATTCGTACAACTTCTTTTCTGCCTCATCTATATTATTAGTTGATACCAACCCACGTAATATCCCATTCCGACCCAAACTTGTTGCCCCTGGAACAGCTTTATATTTATCAAGATATTCGTTCGCTTTTTCAAATTTGCCCAAATTTGCATATGCACTAACTATAACACCAATGGTTTCGCCGTTCAATTTCAAACCGGATTCGATAATAGTTTGAACCGCATTTTCAAAATCTCTTAATAATCGTTCTTTTCCACGATCTGACTTAAAACTGGCTTTAATTCTAGTTGGATTTGTCATTGCTTTCAATACTATATTCCACGCTTCCACCGATGGAGCAACTCCAGAATTCATGATATTTTCAAAAAGGGTAAAAACTTCATTATATTCTTCAAAGATTAAATATCTTGACATTAACGCATGAATAACATCTTGAGAGACAGTTATATTTCTCTTGTTGCAAGCGTTAACGATATCATTATAAATGATGTCCAATCTTTTCCGATCAAATGCATTGTCAATTGACGCAATTGTTTGTGGACCATTTGGATCCCAATTTTTCTTTTCTTCCATTCTTAAGAAGACGGTATATGCTTTGAAACTTTTTCGTTCGAATAAATTCAAATTTGCCAAAGTTCGTTCAACAAGTGCATTTGGAGGAATGCCTTTGTTTGTGAATTTCAATGCCATTTCTTGGGAGTATTCAGCTTTACCGAAATTACACAATTGAACATATGAATACAAAGCTACGTTGTCCATATTAAATGATTGAAAATTAATATTTGATTCTTCCCCATTAATTGAATAAGTTTTCCTCAAAAAAACATAATCATTTTCTTCACAATATTCAAAATATTTAAACCATTGTTTGAGAAAGTTTTGGTAGGCTTCAATCTCTCTTTCCTTGGATATGTTTTGAGAATCAGAAATCTTAAGACTATCTTGCAAACTACTAATTGATCTGTGGAAAAAAAGCCAAGGATGGGCAATTTTATTGGCTACCAAAAGGTCGAATAATTTCGTTAATCTACGTTTCCCCTCTTCCAGAACTTTGTTGCCATCTTCTGTGCTATTCTCATTCTTTTTGAAAGATTCTTCCATTTGCAAATATAAATGAGTGGCCAGTGAGTAGAATCGGTAGTAAATCAGTACGTCAAGAATACCTTCCTGCTTTTGAATAGATTTTATGAATGAAATTCCTTCTTCTAAGATATTATACGATTCTTCTAACCCTTTTTTCAGTATCATCGTCTCTCTAATTTGATCAGTAATATCCCTTAATTTTCTATTAAGCGGTATTCTTCTATCATCTATTTCAGGATCATTCCCTGGTTTAAAGCTTCTCTTTCTTGTGGCTATCTCTTTTCTTTTATCTCGTTGTATTTTTGGTTCCGTTGGTTTGGGAAGTGAAACATCTTGCATTTTAGCTTCATTGATCATTGCAGGAGCTTGACTTTCACCAATTGAACTGGCGTCTGATTGATAACGTAACGCTAACCAGCCGTTAGGAAATCTGGAAGTTGCATTCGTTATGGCAACTTGGTTTAAACCACTTCTCGTAGCTCTACCAGCTACTTTTCTCAACGTAAGCATCCCTAGTAGTGATCTCGTTGACAAATAATATAACGAAAATGGGTTTGAAAATTATCACGAAAATTTTTTTACTTCTTTTTTTTTTTTTTTTTACACTCGCGCGCTCTTTCTCTGAGAAAATGGACGCAAACCAATAGTATGTGGGTAGTGTGTCTGTCAAATACGCCCATTACATAGATGGGGAGGAAACGACTCGATGACATGAACCAGAGAGTGCTAAGGAGAGTATTTCGAGAAATATTGTTTAATTAGAGTCTTGTTTGTGGAGGAATATCTATGAGATATACGTATATTCATTACATTAAAATACATTACATAAAACTAACACGATGCTATTCGAATGATATTAGTAGAAACGATCACATATCGGTTCACAATGTTCGGATAAGTCACTCAACAGTGTCTGTTAATAAAAGTTAATTGTCATGTTAGTAAGAATTCAAAGTGATTCATATTGTTGAAACCTATTCCCATTGTATCTATTACTTCCAATTATATTAATTATAGTATAATATCAGGTAATTTTATATATAAACAATTCTTATCATAAACAAAATATCAATTGAGCTGGGTTTATGCTGTGGAGCCATAACGACTCAGTATCATCATAATAATTAAAAGTAAGGGAAGGTTTGAATAACAAGCAAAAAAAGTAACATACCGTAAATCCTCATAGTGCAAGACTTCATGATCGTTATATGGTTCCTTTGACAAAAAATGGCTAACATCACAAAGTAAAAAAACAATATACAACAAATTATACGACCCAGCAATAATGCTAAGCGCCAATACTCTCTGACAAATATGTTTCTCTATCAATAATTTAATAACGATGCAAGAAAAGAAAGAAGAAAGGAAGAGAAAGAGAAAGAGAAAGAGAATGATGAAAGAAAAAAAAAAAAATTTTTTTCACTCTTTATACCTCGATGAATTCGTACACAGGCAAAAACTGTGCAATTGTACACACCCATGCACTTACACATTTGCTCTCTATTAGGAAGCAAACGCGGTGTAATATTTTATAATAAATCACGTGACTTTTGACAACACAAAATGAAGGAAAATCAAATTAGTAAAATTACTAACAGATTATCATTACAACCCCATCTATATTTAAACCTTCCACAACAACAACAACAACAACAACAACAATGACAGATATGAATGAAAAGATTAAGAGTGCGTCACAACAGCAACATGGTGCAGAGGAACAACAGCAGCCGCAACTGTTAATATACTTTAACTACAATGAATATGTAACTCCAGGGACCAAGGGTATGGGGCAGCGACCTTCAGCAGATGCTGCTGTTGGTGATAGTGTTGGTGATAATGATGATAACGACAATGAAATTTCCTTAGTTGTTAATCATTTTCCTAATGTCTATGAAGATATGAAATCAGCAACTTTCAGAGAAACTAGGATTGTAAGAATACCGAGGATATATGACACATTGACCTTCCCGGATTTGATACCACAATTTTCCAAATATTATCCAGGCACTGAATCAGGAGCAATTATACTGAACGAGCCAATGATGGGTAAGTTTGACGGAGAAACATTTAATGAGAGTTCAAGCATTGTAGGGTTGGATAAAATCATACCCAGGGACCAATTCGAAGATATTGTTGATCACATTAACGGGAAGTTGGCTTTAGCTTTTGATCCGTATAACAAATGGACATTGCTAGAGAATATTTTTGAGTTATTAACTGGTGGATTGTTCTTACAAATATTGAACTTACTAGGTATTTATTCTTACACTAGAAGAAAAATTCAACAATTGGAAGAATACGTGAATGAGATTAACAAAAATAATCTAGAAAGAAATATTGAATTTCAAGTGATATCTCCAAGGGTTAGTGGATATCTATCGGTATGTTTTGATTTATTGCTAAGAGGAGTATATGAAGCAACTGTTCGAATGTTACTAACATTATTTATTTTTGTCTTAGCTTGATATTCAAATACCTAGGCCCTTGTCACCATCATCATCATCATCATCATCACCAAATATATGAGCCAAATCTAACTTTTTTTTCTTTTTTAGTAATAGTTTGGCGATGATGATGCGACCAAGCAAAAAAAAAAATTATCCAACCCACCTGTCACTTTTCCTTCCACCTATGTTCCCCCCTTTTTTATGCGTAGACTTTTGAGAATGAACGGAGTTTTTGCAGTTTATAAGCCATCGGGTATATCATCGACCAAATGCATTGATATTCTTCAAAAGAGGTTCACTGAATCAGATATTTTTGCACAAGATTTGAAAGAATTAAGAGAAAAGATAGAATCAAATTTAAGTACCGATAAAAAGTGGTCCAAGAAGAGAATTGAAAAGAAAGTTTCCCAAACCAAAGTGAAAATAGGACATGGTGGAACCTTGGATCCATTGGCAAGCGGAGTTTTAGTAGTTGGAGTTGGATTGGGTACTAAGAAATTACAGTATTATCTTACTGAATGTCGAAAGACATATGAAACCAAAGCATTATTGGGGATTTCTACCACCACTGGTGATTCTGAAGGAGAAATTATAACCCAGAATAAATTCGACCATATCACTAAAGACTTAGTTAATGAAACAGCGAAGAAGTTCATTGGAGAAACTAAACAAACTCCGCCAATCTTCTCTGCTTTGAAAGTCCTGGGGAAACCATTATATGAGTATGCAAGACAAGGTATACCGTTACCAACAGGAATTAAAGTTAGAAATGTTACCGTTCATGATATAAAAGTAATAGAAGAAGACACTTTGAAGACCGATCATGAATTTACTAAATTAGAAAGTGAATTGGATGAAAATGGGGTTCCAAAGGAACATGGATTATTCAACAACCCAACGTTGAACGAATCCCCAATATATTTTTCCAAACAATACTTAGAAAGTGTGAAAGCGGAAGATTCACCAACAGAGACACTTAAACCAAAATTATTACCTGACGGGGAAACGTTATCAGAAAAGTTACCGATGATTCATTTCGTATGTGATGTTTCATCGGGAACTTATATTAGAAGTTTGATCAGTGATATCGGTAGAGCAATGGAATCAAGTGCCTATATGGTAGAATTGATTAGATCCAAACAATCGGAATGGCAATTGGGAAAAAATGTCTTTAAAATGGAAGACTTCGACCGAGATGAAAAAATATGGGGTCCGGTATT
Source organism: Candida frijolesensis (assembly GCA_030557105.1). Lineage (NCBI taxonomy): Eukaryota > Fungi > Ascomycota > Pichiomycetes > Serinales > Debaryomycetaceae > Candida > Candida frijolesensis. The sequence goes on along the minus strand of JAKTVH010000404.1, from coordinate 14,424 downwards.
GGCTGATGTACTTGAACGAGGTGGAGATAATATTCAAGATTTAGAAAAAGAATTTGAAGAAGTGACAAAGAAGGTTGAAGAGGAGAAGGAAACCCAATCAAAGGAAGAAGAAGAACACAAGGAGGTGCAGCCTAAGGAGGAAGAACAATCAGCTGATCATCCAACTGTCCCACAAAAGAGATCGATTGATGATGTTGAAAAATGAGCAACGACCAATCTGGCGAAGGAGAAAAAAAAAATAAAAATCCTTACCCCGTAAATAATACAGATATAGAAATACACATGTAGAATTTTTTTTTTAATTTTTCATTACAATAGATTAAAACTCTAATAATGATAAGGACATTTCAAAGGTTTAATCATACACATAACACCAGTGCCAACTCATCACTCGCATTCTTAACAAGGACTACTATAAACCCAATTGATTTTCAATTGAGATCCCCATCGCATTTCATCCCTAAATCATTGCTTGTATTATCGACTCCCAACAATTTACCCCAAGTTATAGAAGACTCAATTAGACTTCATCAACAACAAAACCTTCAACTTGTTGTAGCAGGTATAGATACAGTGGTGCCATATTCGTATAGAAATGGGGTATCCGAGCTTTGGCTTAATCAACCAATCAAAATTGCCAATTCAAATTTATTACCAGATAATGACAATAATCAACAAAAGCCCAAGGAATCGGATGGATTGAATGTTGTCGGTGTACCAAATAAGAATTGGACCAAAGTTGAATCGAATTTATTGGTTAAATTGAGAAAAGATATGAATTTGAATTTGAAACTTGCCAATACCGTATTTTCAACTGGGAAATTAACTACTTTGTTTTATTTCCAACCACAACAAGGAAATGAAAATCTGAAACAATTGCAAGAAACGGAATCGGAATCGGAACCAGAATCTGAGACATTGTATTCACATCTGGGTCAGCATTTAGGTGATTTACAAATTGAATTACCTCGAGGTGTCGTACATAGACATTCCCATGTTAGTGTTCATGACAATTGGACCGATTTATACCCGGAAGAAAGTGAACCATTTAAAATCACAAACTGTGTTGGGAATTTGTTAAAAGCAATCAACGGCAACCCTGCAGCAAAATACCTCGAAGAAAATCATGAACTAATGGGCATTGGATCCAAAGATACTGAAGTTTATGTGAAGATTAAAAAGCCTCAAAGTAACATTGTGGAAAGATTTAAAGTCATTGCTGGAGGTGGTGGATGGGGAGCCAAGGCAGACATTGTTGCGTTATCGCCAGAAGCTAAATTAGAGAAAGGTAGTGAGGTTAAGTTCTTTATGGTGACTCCAGAAGACAGATACTTACAACAATTACGTGATAATCAACATGTGGTGCAATTTGCCAATTCATTTATATTCAATAATTCATATGAAGAGACCAGATATGATATTGACAATAATAATGGTGAACCGGAACAAGAAGAAGAATTAAGACAGAAAGTGTATGAGAATCTCTTTGGTTGTGGTTGCGAAAATGGATTCTTTTTCAATGGAATCAAACACAACTCTCCTGGTGAATCTGTTACTATTAAATTAGGAACACATTAAATATATTACGTAAAACGACATACAGTAACCTAAGTACATTAACGAAACGAAAAAAAAAAACCCTTGAAATTTATTTCTTTTCTTTTCTTTTTCTACATTTCTTCCTCCTGTATCCAATTGCCATATATGTCCGTTATCAAATATATCCAAGGTGACCTATTCACCCATTCAATTCCGCCAGGCAAGAAAATCATCCTAGCTCATGCATGCAACACCCATGGATCTTGGGGAGGAGGAATCGCGGCTATATTTCGCAAGAAATTTCCCCACGCCAATCAACAATATGCCCAATATTGTCATACTCATAATAATTTATTAGGAAAGTCCTTAATTATTCAATCGGATGATAATCCTTCCATATTAATCGCGTGTTTATTCACTAGTGATTTTAATCAATCCCCTCATCAAATTGTTGAATATACTAGACAATCATTGGTTGATTTGAAAGAACAATTAGCTGAGTCATTTCATTACAGGGAAGACGATGATAATTTACAAAATATTGAAAGCAAGGATGGGAAGCCAGTTATAAATATGCCTAAAATAAATGCAGGAATATTTGGTGTGCCTTGGGAAGATACAGAAACGGTATTGAAAAAATTTCATGATTTGTATTTTAATGTTTATGTAATTTAGAAATAAAACCAATGAATAAATGATATAATGAGTTATGAGTTATAAGTTATTTCAAAACTGTTAGACGGTTGAGTCACTGCTTTCAGTGTGGCATTTGTTAAATTGTTATAGGAATATATCTGTGGCCTAAATCATTGTGCTAGCTAGTGAAAGATGCTGCAAGCTTGTTCCCAGGGTATCCATTTGATTGCAAAACGATTTCTAAAGCAGCCGTGGAGTCAATGTTGATAGGTCATTAACAGATTCAATAACTTTGTTAAGTAACCGGTAATTCTTATTACTCTTTTACACCTGTTCTTATGTGTTTGATACGATTGAATAATTCATCGGGAATAGCTAACTTATGGCCAAAGAAGAGTGTGTCATAAGTATTTATACTCTGTGCATAACAAGTGTGCGATAAATATGTACAAAAACTTTTGGCGTGTGAGAGTTAATAATTGTAATAGAAATCTTGTCAATGTGAGAGTGAGTGCAATTGTTACTGTAAAATTAGTGCTTTATTGGTGACGCGAACTTTACGGTGGTGGAGACAGTTTCATTTTTAACTGACCAAACCACTCGTCCACTTTTTTTTTCTTTTTTTCTTTCTTTCTTTCTGGTTGGATTTTTGTTTTATGAAAATGATTTCTTTATGGTTTTATCTAGTATTGCCATGGATTGTCCAAAGTGAGGGATGTTGTCCCAAGCAAATAGGGTGATTCTGTTAATATGATTATTTTATGAGTGTGATATACCACAAGAAGTGGTGGATTTTAATCACTTCAAAGAGTGCTTTGTCAACACAATTATTACTAACCATTGTTTCTCTATAACTGCAGGCTATTTGGTGCTTGTGGCTGTCTAGCATAGTATATCATAGTATAGTAATTCATCTTAATGCACATGTACATATGTTTATTTTTTTGTTATATATAAATTACCAACATCTCCACTTTATTAACATGTTTCATTGTAGGTGAAACAAATTGAAGTCGTGTGTGATTGATCAATTTCGTCTTGGCTGTGTCTCTTTTCTCTTTCTCTGTCTCTCTGTTTACAGTAGCCACCGAAATTAAAAAAAAGAAAAAAATTAAAGTACAACGATCTCACATTGTACGAAATCGATAACAAAAAAAAAAGACAGCATTAGTCCAACGGCAACAGCTTTGGTCCTGATTACAACAACAGTTACAATAGCAATAACAACAGTACGAGCATCAACAACATGGATGAGACTTTGATTGCAACCATCAATAAATTACAAGACGCTTTGGCTCCATTGGGCGGTGGCTCTTCTTCTCCTGTGGATTTGCCTCAAATTACCGTCGTGGGTTCTCAATCCAGTGGTAAATCGTCTGTATTGGAAAATATCGTTGGTAGAGATTTCTTACCAAGAGGTACCGGTATTGTCACTAGAAGACCATTGGTTTTGCAATTAATCAATAGAAGACCCCCTCCTGATTCTAAGAAAAACGACTTGATTGATGTTAATTCTTCGGAAGCTACTGGAGGGCAATCAGAAAATAACTCTGAAGAATGGGGTGAATTTTTGCATTTACCTGGTAAAAAATTCTATAATTTTGAAGACATTAGAAATGAGATCGTCAGAGAAACCGACGCTAAAACCGGTAAGAATTTGGGAATTTCACCGGTTCCAATCAATTTGAGAATCTATTCTCCTCATGTTTTAACATTAACTTTGGTTGATTTACCAGGTTTAACCAAAGTCCCAGTTGGGGATCAACCAAAAGATATTGAAAAACAAATTAAAGATATGCTTATGAAGTTTATTTCCAAACCAAATGCCATTATTTTATCGGTTAATGCCGCCAATACCGATTTGGCCAATTCCGATGGGTTGAAATTGGCTAGAGAAGTTGATCCTGAAGGGGCCAGAACTATTGGTGTTTTAACCAAGGTTGATTTAATGGACCAAGGTACTGATGTCATTGACATTTTGGCCGGTAGAGTTATACCTTTGCGATTCGGTTATGTTCCTGTTATAAACAGGGGCCAACAGGATATCGAACGCAAAAAGACAATTAGAGATGCTTTGAAAGATGAAAGAGCATTTTTTGAAAATCATCCATCTTACAGAGCAAAAGCCCAGTTCTGTGGTACTCCATATTTAGCGAAAAAATTGAATGGTATTTTATTACATCATATTAAAGGTACCTTGCCAGATATCAAAATGAGAATAGAACATTCCTTAAAGAAATACTCCCAGGAATTATCCTTACTTGGTCCGGAGATGGCCGAATCACCAGCTTCCATTGCATTGGGTATGATTACCAATTTCACCAAGGACTATACTGGTATTTTGGATGGTGAATCGAATGAATTGAGTTCACAAGAATTGAGTGGTGGTGCTCGTATTTCCTTTGTTTTCCACGAAATCTTCAAAAACGGTATCAATGCAATTGATCCATTTGATCAAATTAAGGATGCTGATATTAGAACTATCATGCACAATACTTCTGGTTCTGCTCCTTCATTGTTTGTTGGAACTCAAGCATTTGAAGTTTTGGTGAAACAACAAATTAAAAGAATGGAAGAACCTTCCACCAGATGTATCAATTTGATTTTTGACGAATTAGTTAGAATTTTATCCCAAATCATCAGTCAACCTCAATATTCAAGATACCCAGCATTAAAAGAACAATTGTCCCAATATTTTATTCAATATTTAAGAGAAGCATTAATCCCAACCAATGAATTTGTTAATGACATGATTCAAGCTGAAGAAACTTATGTCAATACTGCCCACCCAGATTTATTGAAAGGTTCACAAGCCATGGCTATTGTTGAAGAAAAATTCCACCCAAAACCACAAGTTGCCGTCGATCCAAAGACTGGTAAACCATTACCACCAAGCCAACAACCACCACAACAACAAGCTGGATCTCCAAAAGTTGAAGATGGTTCAGCAAATGGATTTTTTGGAGGATTTTTCTCAAGTAAGAATAAAAAGAGATTACAACAAATGGAAGCTCCACCTCCAGTGTTGAGAGCAACAGGCACAATGAGTGAAAGAGAAACCATGGAAACTGAAGTTATTAAATTGTTGATTTCCTCTTATTACAATATCGTTAAACGTACAGTTAGTGACATTGTTCCAAAAGCTATCATGTTGAAGTTGATTAATAAATCCAAAGATGAAATTCAAAAAACTTTATTAGAGAAAATGTACAGCAGTCCAGACTTGGAAGATTTGGTTAAAGAAAATGAAATGACTGTTCAAAAGAGAAAAGAATGTGTGAGAATGGTTGAAGTATTAAGGAATGCCAGTGAAATTGTTTCCAGTGTCTAGTTAAACAGAAAGAGAGGGAGAGAAAGAGAGAGATCGTGGAATTGATTGATAGAGCGAAGAACTGTGGAGGTATTAATTATTATTTATATATAAACTGTTTCTTTTTTTTTTTACATATTGTTTCGTTGGATTGATTGTATGTAGTTAATGAATCTTTCCCTTCTTCTTCTTCTATTACTTCTTCCTATTAATATTACTTATTTTGATTGTTCGGTATGTAGTTAGTATTTTAAATAAAGAATGTTGTGTGAACGATCGTTAATCTTTCGGTTTTCAGTCCCTCTTGTGATACTGATGGTGTTTTTTTTTTCCAGTATTTACATTTTGACCCAAAAGAGATTTGGCGGAATTTTTTTTTTTTTTTCTAAGGTCACCAAGTGTGTATCATGAACTCAATAAACCTATCAGGAAAAAAAAAAAACCATCATCTCCTTGGTTGTTTGTTTTCTTTCATCTCTACCAAGCCAAACCAAGTCAGTAGAACTTCGTGAATGAGTCTAATATGGATTCAACAGTGAATTACCCAGCAGAAACCGTGTCATTGAACACGCCAATTAAAAGAATTAGGAACCTAACTTTGAATTCACCACCTTCAAGAACCCATCATCATAGTGATAACATGAATATAAGGAAAAACAACCTTTGTATGAATGACAACAATAACTTCGACATGAATATGGACAGCATGATGAGCGATATTAATAGCAGGAATAATTTGAACGATCTACCAACTTCACCCACCATGTCTACTATGTTACAAAAGGGATATTCGCAAAGACTTACGAACAATGTTTTAGCTGAATTGAATATCCGTGCTCAAGAAATAACTCAATCAATGGTATCCCCATCGATGGAGGATGACTCACAACCACAGCAGCAACAATTTCGACATCCGCAACAACAAAATATATTCTATTCCAATAGATCATCTTCACCTACTGGGTTATCAGCATCAACATCTTCAAATACTACCAATCAGGTTATGAATAGACGGAATAAAAGATATAGTGGGATTCATTTTAGCAAATTCAAACAAATGGAATCTATTAATCAACATTATTCAGTGCATATGAAAACACCATCACCACAAAAATCAGATATCCCAATGGCAACACCAACGGGATCAGTGAAAGTGAAAGGAACAGGAACAGGAACAGGAGCTACAAAGGAGACCTTGCTGCAAGTACATGGTTTAGAAGAATCGGCAAGTAAGAGAAGAAGAACGTTAAACGGGAATGATGAAATAGTTGCAATTCCAATAATTCAAAAGAAGGAAATAAATGATAACGATGTTCGTAGTGATACTAGTAGTCGAAATACTAGTCCGACTAGAAAAATATCTCCATCTAAAGGGATAAGGAATTTGAATTCAATGTTGCGACATACTACTGAGACTGGATCTCCAAATAAAGAAGAATTTGTTAAACCATATCATCCAAACTATAAATTAAGACAGAGTTCATTAGAAATGGCTGGAGTAACATCATTGCATTATCCAAATTCAAATTCAAATGCAAGCACGAATACAAATTCAGATGCAAATTCATCAAGATTTATAAAACCTATGGTGCCAAGATTACAAAAGAAATCTTCGATACCCACATTAAATAAAAAAGCTTCGATACCCAATTTACAAAAGAAATCATCAATACCCACTTTGAACAAGAAATCTTCCATACCTAGTTTACAAAAAAAATCATCGATGTCATCATTAAAACAACCTTCATATGTCCCACCATCAACATCGTCAACAACAATAAGATCATCATCTCCAACACCACCTGTTCCTCCTCCGCATGGTAATTATTTGCCTTCTCTTGATAAAAAACCATCATTTAATCAAAATACGAAAACGAATACCCCATATTTATCTCGCATTAGTCCATCCAAATCAATTTCTTCAATGTCAACAAGCTCATCTGCTAAAACTCTCAATTCGCGAGTATTACACAATTCAACTAATACTTCCAATCATGGCAATACTAGCATGATCAAATCTAAATCTGTAACTATACCCCAACCATTTTCATTGTACGATAAACCTACAGTTTCGTCATCGCAAAAATCATTGAATAGATTTCAAAAACTCAAAGACAAGTATACATAAAATGAATATATATATATTTATATTTATAAGTTTAAATGTAATTGTCAATCTCTTAATAAATCTTGGCTTGAACTTTGATTTCACCGCCGATGGTAATTTCTTGAGAACCAGACCATTTATCGCCAGCTGGTAAAGTGATCAAACTAGCAACATGACCCGGTTCAACACATAACATGTTATGGAAGCCTGATTTTGGTTGGAAATCAGACATGCCTTCTGCCTTTTTAGTCCACGGATTCCAAACCACAGCATCTGGTAAATTCTTTCTATCAACATTATATAACACTTTACCTTTGTCAATGATTTGTAATGTCTTTTCGGTACTGACGTTGGAATAAATACGATCGAATTCTTCATGGAAACTAATCACCGGTGCCTTTTCAATATATGATTCACCAATCAATTGATCAAAACAAGTTTGTTCGGCTAAATTATTAACCAAAGAATCAGTAATATCATCAATTTTATAATAAGTATGGAACAACCAATTGAAATCAAATGCTTCCTTACCGGTGTTTTCAACATCAATAGAAGTGATCAATTTATCCTTAGCCAAACTAATGGTTAATATTAATGTGAAATCGTAATTCCATAATTTCAAAGTTTCTGGATCAACATTTTCAGGACCCAATCCAAATTGAATACTAATTGGACTTGATTCAGAAGTTTGTCCCAAGAATTCCCAAGTTGAATTACGGGCAAATCCATGTTGTGGTAATTTGAAAGTTGGATGATTGGAATTTTTTTGTTTACCAAAAATTGGGAAAACCAATGGTATACCACCTCTAACAGCTTTACTACCGTCTAAATGAGCAGCTTCGGACAACCACAATTTTTCAACGTTGTTGTTTTTCCAAGATATGACATTTGCACCGAATTTTAAAATGGTGACGTTGTTTGATGGATCAGTTGGATCAGTAATGATGACACGGTCTTGGAGTTCTTCAACTGGCATGGTGGTTGATAATGAGTGATAAGAAGTTCAATTGATGTAATTATCTGATTCGTAAATCGAACAATTGAAAAAGAAAAAAAAAATTAAATATTTAAATTGGGAAAAGAAAAGACAAAGGCAACTGAAAGTATGGAAATCTTTGGTCCTTATTATAGATTGTTGAATGTGGATATTTCTGGAAAGGCTGGAAAAATTTGAGTCGTGTACGTGTTTCCCAAAAAGTTAGAAATTCCGGCACGTTGAGAAATACCGGCCATCGGAAATTGGAAATTCGAAAATATTGCCACCATATAATTGCTAGTTGTTGATATTACAAAGTATCACCGGAATTGGCCAAACAGAAGTTAAAAATATGTAATGATTACATGTAAATTTGTAAGAAATGGAACAAAGAACGTTCTCTATATAAGAAAGAGAAGATGTCCATGCTTTCCACCACTTCTCTATTGGGAGATGTCGTGCGGTGTAGGGAGAAAATCTCTTTTAGGAAATTAATAACCATTTACTAATTTTCTTTTGTTTTTTTTTTTTTGTTTTTTTTTGCTGTTTGGTTCACCAACTGGGTAAACAAGTTAAATCCACGACAAAGAAATAGGGGTAGGTTGGGGGAAGAAGGAAAAGAAGGTTTCTTTTTAGTATTTGACATATTCTTTAGATTTGTATTAGATTAATTTAGGTTCTATGGAATATATTGGATAGCGGTAACGGAGTTGTAGTGAAGGTGATTTGATTGATGACCAAAAAACTATTATTAGTTTCTTATTTTTTTATTTTTTTTTTTTTTGCAGTAATTCTAGTACAAACTTTATATGAAATATCAGTCGGGATTAAACTCCACAAATGTCCTCCTCTAAAAATCGATAAAATGTTACATGATTTCAATCGAGACATTTCGAGACCATGAAACCAATTTCAGCCTCTCTCTCTCTCTTCTCCCTATCTTGGTTAGGGTATACAACCCTTTGATAAAGAGAGAGAGAGCATGCCTAACACGTTGGCTGGTCATGGAGCGATCGGATACCAAAATTCGATGGAAACACAAACTCGCTTGTCTCGAAAATCCAAGTGGCACAATTACGTTTGACAATACATCAACCAAAGTAGAACACAAAAAAAAAAAGAAATCACGCTTCTATCTACTTTTTACTTGCCAACCGGAACTCGGCTTAGCCTCAATTCCGGTTATCTCTTTATTTTCTACGGGGTAATCGCCCCAATGACCTCGGATATGTGTCCCTAAGAGCGCAACACTGGAGAATGTTACACATAAAAACCAAACAACAGTTCCCGCACGCATATTGTTTCAGGTATTGCCATCTAATGGTTGCTTTGCCAGGATGGCAGTGATAGACAAAGGCAGGTATCCATGGACGCATGGGTGTAATTTCAACACAGTCTCAATCTGGAAACAAGAAAAAAAAAAAAAACCAATAAAAAAGAAATTTTTAGGCACCGAAATTTTTTTTCTGTACAGGTGCACACGACCACGTACATACATCATAGTGAAAGCTCTCCCCTATTTTTCTCTCATTATATTTATATTCATAGTCAGATTCTCATACACATCAGCAACAATAAGTAACCATTTTATATCTCTTGTGTTCTTTTTTTGTTGAACCAACTACTCGATAGTTACTTCCCCATCTGACCCTTTAACCACACGACCTATTTCGTCCCGTCATATAAACGACAGCAGCAAGAGCATCTACGCACACACACGGTATCTATAGGAACTTCCATACAAGCAGAATTCAGAGCACCAACCACTTTCTATTGTGGAAATTTTTTTTTTCTTCTGTTTCTGCTGCTTGTACGTTTCACTTGATCACACACACCCATCAGCCAAGACAACCCAGTCCTGTTGCCAAAACTAATTCAAACCAAATCTAAATACCACCAGTCATAAGTCCATCGATCCTCATCACCATATATCACGCCTGTATCTGTTGTCGTTGATAGATAAATAAATTTACCATCACATCTTACACCCGCCTTTCAAATTCAAGTTTCAGCAACAACCATCATCTTCAAGGTTTCCGTTTTATAATTTTTTTTTTTTTTATTTTACAACCGATAGACAACCAACGTTTGTCATGAGTTCCATATTACATTCAAGAATAATACAGAAGCCGTATCAACTATTTCATTACTACTTCCTTCTGGAAAAGGTCCCCAACTCAAACCTCGGCGATTTGAATTTCGATACCAACATCAACTCCACCGTCCGTAAATTAAAGCATCATCACTGGACTATTGGGGAAGGCTTCCATTATGGGTTCTTAGTATCGGTGCTATTGTTTGTTTTCATAGTCTACCCTGCATCCTTTTTAATCAAATTGCCAATAGTTCTAGCTTTCAGTGTTTGCTTTTTGATTCCATTAACATCACAGTTTTTTCTTCCTGCATTACCGGTTTTCAGTTGGTTGGCTTTATATTTCAACTGTGCAACCATCCCACACTCTTGGAAGCCTGCTATCACTGTCAGAGTATTGCCAGCTATGGAAACTATTTTGTACGGAGATAACTTATCCAACGTTTTAGCCACCATCACAAACGGTATTTTGGATATTTTTGCTTGGTTGCCTTACGGTATCATCCATTTCAGTTTCCCGTTCATCCTTGCTGCCATCATCTTTTTGTTTGCTCCTCCAACAGCGTTGAGATCGTTTGGTTTCGCTTTTGGATACATGAATTTGTTTGGTGTCTTAATCCAGATGATGTTCCCAGCTGCTCCTCCATGGTATAAGAACTTGCACGGATTGGAACCTGCCAACTATTCGATGCACGGTTCTCCAGGGGGATTAGGAAGAATTGATAAATTATTGGGAATCGACATGTACACTACTGGTTTCTCCAACTCTCCGGTTATTTTCGGGGCTTTCCCTTCATTGCACTCTGGATGTTGTATCATGGAAGTTTTATTTTTGTGTTGGCTATTCCCAAGATTCAAAGCTGTTTGGGTCATGTACGCTTCGTATCTTTGGTGGAGTACGATGTACTTGACCCACCATTACTTTGTCGATTTGATTGGAGGCGCTATGTTATCATTGGTTGTTTTTGAATTCACTAAATACAATTACTTGCCAAGAATTAAAGCCAATAGATTTTGCCGCTGGTCATATACTGAGATTGAAAAAATGGATATTAACCAGGTCGACCCTTTATCAAACAATTATGTCGCTGTTAATGATAATGAGAGCAGATTATACACGAGATTATACCAAGAGACTCAAACGACTCTATCTCCAAGAGCTGCCACTCCAGAAGCTTTTGAAATGTCAAATTTTTCTAGGTCAAGACAAAGTTCCAAGAATCAAATTCCTACCATGATGGGAAACCCGATCGAGAATGATCTACAGGCAGAAGAGGAAAGAGATGAAGTTTCATCGAGTACCCCTTCAGTTTTTGATGACGAACCTCCAAGCAGTACATATACTGTGTCATCAACCACTTCCTTAGATGAATTAGAGTCAAAGAGGATTTAAGAATCACATGTCCCTTTTGCAAATGTTGCCTGTTTTTTTTATTTTACATAAAAATCCATTACACCCCTAATGACTTGCTTTTTCTGAATGTTGCATTTACTACTACTATACATACGAGTAATTTGAGAATTTTTTTCACCTTCCCACCTTGTGTTTTTTCACCTTTGTTGTTTAATACTTAATCGTCCTTAATAATTAATTAATATACACTTTTAATTTTTGATATATTGTGACTCAGTCACAATATAAACAATCATGGTTTGCTCTCTGATTCGTAATTCTTGTTACACTTTACTTTGTTTTAGCCCACAGTTGGTATTGGATATTGTTTTGGTCCTGGTTTTCTCCGTCTCCTCAGATTTTGTTTACATTAGTGTGTATGCCATGGATACTTCCTTTGTTCCCCCCACCATAGCGCTTGCTTAACCCATCTCAAGCTTGTTTGCATTTGGAAACCTTTGTTTGAGCGCGTTTACCATCTGATACAGGAATTGCAACCCATCATCCAAAAACAATTTTTAGAAAGTTGCGAAATGAGTTTAAAATATTAAATGCAAATAAAATAACAACTACACTAAAAACAAAAAATAACCCTAAAAAATGATATAAAATAATTAACACATTTTAGCTGTTACATTCACCACGGATAATGTTCCATTTCGGCTGATGAAGTTTTGATTGGGGCGATTGTTGGAGCTTCGACCAAGGTAGTAGCTTTGAGATGGTTTTTAGTAGAGAATGTGAGAGAAATAAGAAAGGAAAGGCTTATTACCAGCAAGGCACCAATTACTCAATTGCAGAGGATTGGCAAGTTATTTCGACTTTTTTGGTTTTGGTTTTGTTTTTGTTTTTTCAAACGAAAGTTCCAAAGTTTGTTACTGTGATTATCTCAAGATGGGATGATGTTGATGTTACTATTTTCCTTTGTTTCATTTGGCAATAACGTGTTTTCGAAGTTTTCTTGAAGATGTAATGCCTTCCATAAGTGCCATGTAGACCAAATATCGAGACAACCACCATTGGCATATTAAGGGGTAAATAATAAACCACCAACTTTGACAGATGGAAACAACAACACGGTTGACGTCCAGCGTCCTGCTATAGGAAAAGGCACTTGCTATTTTTGGAAGCAAACTTGCCATTTTGAGTTCCCATGGTCCCAATATTCCAGATACATTATCATATATTTTATTTCAACTTTGCATATATAATAAGAGACCGACATGATCGTTGCTAGTTGAAAGAAGTAGCGGACAAAGAAACCGCCTATGGAATCTAACAGGATCGTGCATATTCATACAGAATGTCACGTTAATTGCCAAAAAAAAAAACAAATAAAGAATAATGGGAAATATTTTGTTCATTCTTATTTCGGTTTGGTTTGATTTTGAACAAAGCTACATTGTCTTCTCGCAGTTATTATATTTTATTTTTATTTTTTTTGAACTGTCACGTTGAACGAACAAGGAGTAACTTCTTAACAATTGCAAATGTGTTACTACAGCTATTTTGCAACATTAGCAAGCATTGAACCACCACGACATTAAAGAATGACAAAAAAATATATAAAGAGGTTAATTCCCCATAACCCATTTCTGATTCATTTCAGTTTACTTGATTTATTAAAACAACTACGACTGATTCATTCACTGATCTTAGTCTTTTATTTCAACAAATTTATTCTACATTTGGCAAAAGAAAAAGTTTTTGAATATCTACAATGAGGACCAGTTCACTCGTTTCGTCTTTGTTGTTAGTTTTATCAACGGTTCATGCTGATCAATTCACAGTCGAGACAAAAATTGGAGAGCAAGACTATTCCTTCAAGGTCAACGACGAGGGAGAACTTGAATTACAAGATGGTGAAGGTGATTTATTCCAGTTAACTGATACTGACAGTTATTTGCAATTAGTTTCTAATTCAGATTATGCGATTTCCCATAGCGACATTAATCCCGTGTTGCATGAGTTCGAAATTGGTGATGGTACACACACTTTTTGGTCAATTGAAGGCGAGAATGTTCTTAGTTACGGAAAAGATTTGTTTTACTGTGAAACCGAAGATGATTCATTCAAAGTTAGTACTGCTAAAGAAGACGGTTGTGTCGAGCTTGAAAATTTAGTCATTGTTAAAGAGACAGACGATCCAGGACCAGTTCCTGATTATCAATTCACAGTCCAGGCAAGAATTGGAGAGCAAGACTATTCCTTCAAGGTCAACGACGAGGGAGAACTTGAATTACAAGATGGTGAAGGTGATTTATTCCAGTTAACTGATACTGACAGTTATTTGCAATTAGTTTCTAATTCAGATTATGCGATTTCCCATAGCGACATTAATCCCGTGTTGCATGAGTTCGAAATTGGTGAT
>JAKTVH010000403.1:8018-35238 GCA_030557105.1 Candida frijolesensis | reverse complement strand
GTATATAGGTATATAGCCATATAGGTAGTACATAGTGGGTCCCTTGCGGACCTCACTGTGGGACAATGTTCCCTCAGTCGCATCTCTCACCAGACCGGGTCCCCCAGACCCCTAAAGACTTGGGGGAACGGTCGCCCCAAATGAGCCCACCCCCCGACGCGCCGAATTTGGTGCGATTTCGGGAAAACCCCAAGGGACGGGGAACCCCGGCACGTTGAAAAAACGTGATTTCCGGGAGGAAAACCGACCTTAGGGGAACCCCGGCACGCCCAAAAACGGTGACTTCCGGGGAAAACCCCAAGGGACGGCGGACCCCGTCACGCCCGAAAAGGCGTGTTTTGGGGTGTAAAACCGACCTTAGGGGGAACTGCTGACCGTTTGTTTTCTGAAATTACTCTAAATCCTGTAGGTAATCACGTGGAAACAGCACCAACAGCATCGAAATTACGGTTGTTTGGTAGTTTTGCATCCAGCGCCAAATGAGTAGAAAATATTTTTATATGCGTGTTTTAGAATTTAGGCACGACGAAAAATGTACAGTCCTTTTCCATTTGATGTAAACTAAAGCAACAAAATTATCCATAAGAAGTGACCCCTAATTTTCATACCAAATAACAGAATGTTCACTCACAAATAGACCATCCATTGTTCATCCAAGGCTACCCACCACACAGAATCAATTATTTCGAGTGGGCGAGTCACGCGTGGCATCGAATCGAAAATTATATCTCAGCACAAGGCATAATCTTCCATCTACTGACTAACAGAGTATGAATCCAACTTCCTTCCACTCTTATCATGCTTTGACGGATGAAATTCAACATAATTGTCCTGTTTCAAATAGTTGTTGTAGGATTCTGATCTATGGAATTATCAACGAGTGTGATATTCCGACGCGTGTTTTGTGCTTTGCAGAAATCGGTGTGACATCAACACTTTATGAATGTAACATGAACTACAGGCCACACAAAACAGCCTTATAGCAAATGGAACCAACGGTACTTGGCCCTTTCGACCCCAGATTCTAATTATGCAAAACCCCACAAATAGAAATTAGCAAATATTAAAGTTCAAAACAATAAAGGCTTTTATAGCAAGAGCAATTTAAAAATGGTTTTTTTTGGTCAGCTGTGGATATATGAAACGGCACTAGTCAGTTTGTGTAACCCCCGCTTTTTAAAAAAATAATCCAGCACGGAACAATAGCCGAACTAAAAACCAAAAAAAAAAGGAAAAATAGAAACTACAAAGAACAAACGTTTCAGTGGCCAGTCAGGTCATCACGATTAAAGTTATATTTAAACCCCTCCGTGTGCATCAGAATAAGGGAATGTCAGTGAGATGAACCCTTGTGGTGGTGGTATATACTTCTTTCGTGTTCCTTTTTGTTTTTCTTTGTGTCCCTTGACACGTCCATGTTGCAACTCTGCATCGCCTTATCACTTTTTTCTTTTCGTCTCTCTTCGCCATCGAACGAGTTGCTACGGCGAAACTACAACCCATGGCGAACAAAGAAAAGAAACATCGCTAAAGCAACATGTTGTAGTTACCCCAGAATCGTTTCGATTCATTCCACAATTTACGACAAACGCATGCCTATTAAGACCATCACCCAAACTAATTGTGTGTCTTTCTTTTAAAAAAGGAAACCGCGAAATGAGTTTACGTGTGGTTGCATTGCAAAATACTTTTGTCCCCGAATGTAACGTGGTACCATTTTACGATCTCTGGTTTGTGTGCAGTGGTAGGGCTTTAATTTCTTATTATCTTAACTCTCTTACAAAGCAATTTATTGGTTGCTTCTGTTGATAACGATTCTATCCATTAGATTAGATAGATAACAAACTAAGTCAACATCAGACAACCGGTGTTCCCTATGCTTGTGGAGATAAGCCCTGCTTAACCGTAAGACAAGAACAAACCTAAATTCTCTTATCTTACTGTTCTGTTCCTTTTTGCTGGTTCTATTGTGTGTCGACGCGCGGAATAACTTTCTGCAGTAACGAGTCAAAATGCCGCAAATTTTTTCCCACCTAAATTAGAGCAAAGAAAATTATTTATTATCTTTTTTAGTTTCTTTTTGCTTGATTGTTAGTAGGTTCCATTTGAGAAGATTCAAATACTACCTAATTACAAACTTACATATATTCTTTAAATTCCTGAATAACTTTTCTTCTTTTTTTTTTCGCTATCTTTCACATTAGTCTAGTTTGGTGTTTTTTTGCCCCAGCATCTAAGAAAAAAAACACACACAAACTATCTTTCGTTAGAGCATCTCATTGTGGGGAGAGGAGAAGAGAGCACAATACTACCTACCCTTATCGTGTGCCCTCATTACCAAATGTATCACATTTCGAATCTTTAGTTTTTTTTTTTCATTTTATTTTTTTGGAACTATAAAATACCATCGACGTTTCCTTGAAATAATTTTCAAAAATATCTTGTATTATAATCATTCTTTCACAACCATCAACAAATATTCACAATGGAGAAGAACAATCTCGACATCACATCAAAATCAAACTCAAGTGCTAGCAACACCGACTTGGAAGCTACAGCTGCTGTTCATGCTGACGAACATTTGGAATTAAAGCACCATAGCAATGAGGAAATGGAAGCTAGTGGCCACTGGTACGACAAACAGGTCAATATTTTGGGAGCAAAATTCCGTTTTTCAGGTGCTCTGACACAAATAGTCTTGCTTGCCTTTGTCATTTTCTTAACTCCAGGTATGTTCAATGCCTTGTCTGGTATCGGTGCCTCGATCAGTGACAAATGGGTTTCCGATACAAGTCTTACTGCCTTGTACATCACTTTCTCGACCATTGGGTTCTTTGCTGGTACAATCTGTAACACCATTGGTGTGAGAGCTTCTTTGATGTTTGGTGGTCTCGGTTATGCCATTTACTCTGGTTCATTATTGTCATTCAACCACAACGAAAACAAAGGTTTTGTTATTTTTGCCGGTGCGTTCTTGGGTGTTTGTGCTGCTGTGTTATGGGCAGCTCAAGGTACCATTATTATGTCTTATCCAACAGAAGAAACCAAAGGTAGAGCCATCATGGTATTCTGGGTCATTTTCAACTTGGGTGCAGTTATTGGTTCTATCATCCCATTAGCTGATAATTTGACAAACTCTGGTTCAGCTGCCAATGATGGTACCTTCATTGCTTTCATTGTGTTGATGCTTGCAGGTAGTGTCTTAGCCTTCTTCATGTTGCCAATTTCAAAAGTTTGGAAATCAGATGGTACCAGAGTCATGGCAAAGAAACATCCAAACTGGAAAGACGAATTAATTGGATTGTGGAGAGTTTTAATTAGAGAACCGAAGATTTTGTTAATGTTCCCAATGTTTTTTGCTTCTAACTGGTTCTACACTTACCAATTCAACAATGTCAATTACGGTCGTTTCAATTTGCGTACCAGGTCATTGAACTCCTTGTTGTACTGGTTGGCCCAAATGGTGGGTGCCATTGTTTTAGGTTACATTTTGGACTTCAAGAAACTCAGACGTTCTCAAAGAGCTAAAGTTGGTTGGGCAATTTTGTTCGTTACTGGTTTGGCTATCTGGGGTGGCGGTTTGAAATTCCAATTGGGTTTCACCCGTGAACAAGTCGAAACTGATCCTCCATCTATCACACCATTGGACTTCAAAGACGGTGCTTACATTGGTCCTATGTTCCTTTACATCTTTTACGGGGTCTACGACGCTATTTTCCAAACTTTCACTATCTGGATCTTGGGTGCCATGTCCAACAATCCAAAGAAAACTTCCCTTTATGCTGGTTTCTACAAAGGTATCCAATCTGCTGGTGCTGCCGTGGCATGGAGATTGGATGCAGTCCACACTCCATATATTGACATGTTTGCTTCTTCTTGGGCTTTGATTCAAGGTTCTTTGTTGATTGCTGTGCCGCTTATTTTCTTCATGATATCAGACCACACTGCCATCGAAGATGATGATATGGGTGGTGTTATTGACGATGGTGAGTTGGAAGTAGTAAAATCCACAGTTGCACACGTAGAAACTAAATAGACATATGCATGTGTTTTTAAGTTTAATGAAAATATCAAGTAATGTTCTTGTCATGAAACAAACTTACGTTGATCCAGCTCAGTTGGTCAAACTTGGATTACATAGTCATGTTAATATTGCAAAATCTGTGATAAATCTTTCTCCTGCATATAACTTGGCGTGGAAATCTTTCTACTCTTCTCGATCCCAATGTTACTCAAGAGAGGAAAAACTAGGACTGAAAATATCTGAACTTACAACCAAAGAATAACGTAACCCCCTTACACATCCAGCTATGTTGGTTAACGATGATTCCTTGTACTTATACAATCTAACATTGAAGCCAGCTTCACATTACACACAATCAATTGTTGGACAGTTCTACAACGATGAGCAAGACCACAAGAAACCCCAACAATTGCTCCTAGTGTCACCCACCTCATTGCAACTCTACGAGATAAATCTGGAAACAGGAAAACTACAGCTTAAATCTTCTCAAGTATTACTTGGAACAGTTAATAGAGTCGAGAAAATAAGTATGGAGGAGAATTATGATTCATTAGTGGTAACCAGTGATTCAGGGAATTTGTCAATTTTGGAATATTCCTTCAAACAAGAGAAATTCGTTTCCAAATTGCAAGAACCAATGATGAAAAATGGATGGAGCAAGACGTATGTTGGGGAATATTTGTCCGTTGATCCTGAAAACAGATGTATTTTGGTCTCGGCCATGGAGAGGAATAAATTCATTTATAAAGTTGAATCCCAAGAATTAAGTTCGCCGTTGGAGTCAAAAATCAAAGGATTATTGACACTAGACGTTGCGTCATTGCATACCAATCATGAAAACCCATTGTTTGGAGCTCTTGAAATAAACCAAGAGAAAGAAGTAGTTTTGAATTACTACGAATTGGACAGAGGGTTGAACCATATTGTGAAAAAACGATCACCAGTTAGTGAGAAACTTCCCATGGATGCAAACCATTTGATTCCTGTACCTGCCAATGTTGGTGGAATGTTTGTTTGTGGTAAAAATTGGATTTTTTACGAAAAATTAGATTTACAACGAAGAATTTACTTGCCATTACCAAAAAGAAAAGGTGGCCAGGATACAATAATCGTCAACCATGTGACCCATGTGCTAAAAAAGAATAAGTTTTTCGTATTGTTACAGAACACATTGGGTGATTTGTTCAAGTTAGTCATTGATTATGATTTCGATCGAGAGATTGTGAACAATATAACGATAACTTATTTTGACACCCTACATCCGTGTCTTGGGTTGAATATTTTCAAAGGAGGCTTTTTATTTGCCAATGTTTTAAACAATGACCGAATGTTGTATCAATTTGAGAAATTGGGAGATGATTTAGTGGACGGCGATTTGATAATAAACTCGTCTGATTATGGCGGTCTCCAAAGTATGCTCAAACCGGCCCACTCTACGACATTCAATCTTAAAAGGTTGACAAACCTAGCATTGATTGACGTGTTGGAAACTTTAAGTCCCGTATTCGATTCGAAATCCATTGGCTCAAAATTGGTAACATTGTCATCCCATTCTTATTTGAAGACGATATCACACGGTTTACCAACCACTACTATTGTCGAATCTCCGTTGCCTGTTACACCAACTGATATATTCACTACAAAATTATCATTAGAGTCCATAAACGATGAATACTTGGTAATTTCATCGTCATTGTCTTCAAAGACTGTTGTGTTATCTATTGGTGAAGTTGTTGAAGATGTTGAAGATTCAGAATTTGTTTTGGATCATCCAACTGTTGCTGTTCAACAAGTCGGTAAAAGTTCAGTTGTGCAAGTTTATACAAACGGTATCAAACATGTGAGAGTTATCAATGGACAAAAGAAAACAACCGATTGGCATCCACCAGCTGGTATAACAATCACCCATGCAACGACAAACAATCAACAAGTATTAATTGCCTTGTCTAGTTTAGAGGTTGTTTATTTTGAAATTGATCACTTAGATGATCAATTAATTGAATATCAAGGAAGATTGGAAGTATCTAATCCTGTCACAGCTATGGCCATTGATGAAAGCGAAACTGGGAACAATCTAAATCGTAGCCCATTTGCTATAATTGGAAGTTCTGATGAGACCATTCAAATCGTTTCATTGAAACAAAACAATTGTCTTGAAATTCAATCCATTCAGGCATTGTCGTCAAATTCTTCTAGTTTAAAGATGATAAAGCATGGCAAAGATTTGATGGTGCATATTGGAATGAACAATGGGGTTTATGCAAGAATCAAAATTGATCCAATCAATGGGAAATTGTTTGATAGTAGAAGTAAATATTTGGGTGCCAAGCCGGTGAATTTAAATGTTGTTAAACTTGCAAATGGAGTTAATGGTATCTTAGCCATTTCATCTAAAACTTGGATAAGTTATCTTTATAAGAGCGAGTTTAAGATAACCCCATTGTTAAATCTCGAAGGCACATTTACTGATGGTTGCTCGTTTGTTAGTGAAGATATTGGTGGTGAAGCGATTGTGGGTATCTCAGGCAATGATTTAATTATATTTTCTGTGAGCAAAGAAGAAGATGAAGGTTCGGTGTTTGATCCACTGCAAGATTTTACAATTGCCAAAACCAAGTTAAGATACACTCCGAGAACTATGTTAACATATGAAGATCGGTTGTTTATTAGTGAATCAGAGTATAACACCAAGGGACCATATAAAAGTACAATTAATGGAGATATAAAGGGGAATGTCGATGAAGAATACCATGAAGCCTTTGGATATGAAAGAAAGGAAAAATCATGGAGTAGTTGTATACAAGTGTTGTCAACTGATGATCTTGACAATGTTTTACAAACCATTGAGTTTAAAAATAATGAAAGCTTAGTAGCGTCTACCATTGTTCAGTTTGACCATAATAATTCGGTATATTTAGTTGCAGGAATCACTACCAACCAAACATTTTTACCCAACTCCCATGACAAGTCCTATTTATTCACGTTTAAATTAAGCAAGAATAAACTATTGCAATTTGTTCACAAGACAGAAGTTGAAGAAATCCCTCAAGTGGTTATTAATTTTCAAAACAAATTACTAGTAGGAAGCAAAAATGTAATACGATTATATGAATTGGGACAAAAGCAATTATTGAAGAAATCAACCACCACCATAACTTTTCTAGCCAATATTGTCAAAATCATCCCCCAATCCAGTCGAATCATCCTTTCTGATTCTCGTACCACTTCCATTCTTGTGGCCAAATATGATGTGTTAGAAAATCAATTCATCCCCATAGTCGACGATATAATAAAACGACAAGTAGTATCAATGATTGAACTCGATTCAGATACCGTCCTAATCAGCGATAAGTTTGGGAATTTGGCGGTTTCAAGAATAGACGAAAACATAAGTCGACAAATCGAAGAAGATTGGACGATTTTGAAAAGTTCCCAAGGTACGCTAAACGGTTCACCATTTAAATTTAAAAATTTGGCAGATTTTTATCTTGGTGAAATCATCACGAGTTTTAATTTCATCAATGATAAGAATAGTGTGTTGTATTGTGGGGTGTTTGGAACGTTGGGAACGTTGACTCCATTGATATCCAAAAATGAAGTGGAAATGTTGACCAATTTACAAATTGAAATGAGGGAGTTGCAAAAATGCAAGAATCTCTTGGGCAAGGATCATTTGAAATTTAGGGGATATTATAATCCTGTTAAAAACGTCATTGATGGTGATTTATTAGAAAAATTCAACGAATTATCAAATGTGGAAAAATCGGAAATTGCTAAGAGGCTAAATAAGAATATCAATGATGTGGAAAAGAAGTTGGTTGATTTAAGAAGTAGATCATTTGCCTCATCTTTTTAGATATAATTAGCTAACTAGTTGTAATTGTAATTGTAATTATGAACTTCAATGAAAAATAATATTATTATTATTATTTTGTATATATATATATATATTACAAGACACAATAATATAAGGAACAAATTAAAAAAAAAAGCTGAAATATTTCTTTTTTATCATTCAAATCGAATAATACTACAGATCAACCATTCCAGTTTGTTGATCTTTTTTAAATGGTGAAGTATTCTTGTTGTTGTTACTGCTTTGATCAGCATTATTTCTATCTTGTTTTAATTTCCTATTCAACGTAGGACTTGTGTTTCCAACATCTTCACTGTTTTTACGACTTGGAGACTGTGGACCGTTCGGGGTACTAAATTGAACAAAATTCCAAAATGCAGGGGATGATTGGTTCGTATTTGGACCAGCTCCACCAGTGACACCTCCACCATTCATCTTGCCGCTATTGACATTATTACCGTTACCATTATTGGTGGGATTGCCAATTCCTAAATTATTTACAACTTTAGTTGATCCTCTTTCTGGAGTGTACGCTTCTAAAGCGGTGATTTTCTTGGGACTAGCAAAATTCAAACCGATATCACCATTAGTGATATTTGTTGTGGTAGGAGCCGTTGATAGACTATCATTTCCTGAACTATTATACTGCGAGATTTCTTGCAATTGGTTGGTTGTGTATGACGTATTTCTTGAATGATTGTCACCAGTACCATGAACTGAGACTTTCGGTAATTTTGGTGTTCCATCACCTTCCGTTTCACCATCTCCTTCACTTGACTGTTTTCTCAGTGCAGGGATTACGTCACCTTTACTCCCATTTACGGGATAGCCTTGTTCAGATGCAGATTGTGATATTGGTTGGGATTGTTGTTGTTGTAGATATTGCTGTTGTTGTAGTGATTGTTGTTGATGATTGTGCGGTGGAAGTGATTGTTGTTGTTGTTGTTGTTGTTGTTGCGGTTGTTGCGGTTGCATTTGTTGGTAGACAATTGGTTGATGCTGATACGAAGTATAGGCGTGGCCAGTATTTTGCATATTGTTGTAAATATTTGTTTGTGGCATGGATGCTAATGGATTGGATTGCATAGGGTTTGCAGGAATGGAGTAGTTTGGAGGAGCAGGATTTGTTGGTTGTTGATATGGAACTTGTTGATGTTGATGTTGTTGCTGATGTTGCGGTTGCTGTTGTTGATTATGTGGTGGTAATTGCATAGGAGCAGATGCGATGTGAGGTAATTGTTGCTCTTGAAGAAATTTTTGTGATTCAGGCAATTGTTTGTGAGTGGCTAAATGTAAACTCAATTGTCTTGAAACCGATGAGCCTCTTCTGGTTTTCAGAATTGTACCATCCGAAATTTTATTCAAGAAATCTTCTTTGTATGAGTCACTAATTTGCCATTTCATACCTTTCCCAGGTTCATTAGGTCTTCTTGGAACTTTCTCAAATGCTTTATTTAGCGACAAGTTGTGTCGAATTGAATTTTGCCAGCCCGTTTTCGAGTACTTGTAGTATGCGTAATGCGATGAAATCCAGTTATAAATTTCCGATAATGACATAACTCCTTGAGCGTTTGACAATATAGCTTGCGTGATCATAGTCGCGTACGAATAAGGTGGTTTAATATCTTTGGCATCCTCTTTCGACAAATCCTGGTCCAAATTTGATTGAAGAGAGTTGGCAGATATCGAAGATGGGGAGTGGGTTAAATGAGCATTGCCAAACATTTGGAAGTTCCTAACTCCACCAGCACCGCCATGCATGTTGTTGCCACTAGCAAAACGTTTGGATTGTTGCATTTGTTCTTTATATCTGGAAAGACACTTTTCCAACATTTTGGGGGCAATTGCAGCAGGAGAGTCTGGTAAGATAAACATCATTTGGGTACCACCTATATCCAATATAGCACCCGAATGTAAGGCATTGATCTCTTGTGAATCCACGGTGATTTTGGCACCATCTATTCTCGCACCATTTCTACCACTAACTTTCAACTCCCAACATCTCATATCTAGGTTGTAGGTGATAGAAGCATGCTGTCTACTTACAACCTTGGCAGGGCCCAAATCTATATCTATCAAAGGACCATTGTTACTCGTGGGGTTGTTCAAAGATGTGGATGAAGACAAGTCGGTATTTCTGCCGATCGAGACAGCCAAGGACTTGACATAAAAAGTCCAGTCTCTTCCAGCGATTTTTGCATAAGCTTGAACTTCAGTTGCCAAATTTTTGTCGTTGGCATAAGTGATTGCAACATTGGTTTTCTCCTCGGGTGCCTGTAAGGTCGATATCACGGCGTTGATCATATCCTGGTGGTCGTCAAAGGTAGGGAGACCACTGTTATCTAATTGGTGATCCGGAAGGGTTCTTTTCCTTGGGGTTGTAAATGAGGATTCGGACGACATCGTTAGTTAGATGATTGTGCAGTAAGAATTGGATGTGCTAGTCAAGATACTCTAACTGGTAGTTACTGATGTCTGTAATGTAGAAAGAAGGGGGGGGGACGAAACGTGAGTGAATTTTTTTTTTGCTGTTTATTATTAATTTGTTTGTTGATGTTGTAGTGAAAATGCCCTTGTGATGCAGTAGAAGTCGTAGAAGTAGCGGTGGAAGAATACGAAGAAGGAATACAGGGCGTATGCTATGATGAAGAGTATAATGTGGGAGTTGTAAATGCAAATGAGGTTAACCAGTTTTTGGACAGAGGGTTGGTTAACTGTAAGCAGGATGATTTTGGCTGTCTTTTGGTTGTAAGAAATGAAAAAGAGAAAAAGTTGTTGTTGCTGTTTCGATTTGTTTTTGTTTATGTTTTTTTTTTTTTCTGTTCTCTCTCTCTCTCTCTGGTGTCTGAAAATTTTTTTGTTTGTCTCAGTGGTTGTTTGTGGTTGAGAAATTTTTTTTTTTTGGTGTCGTGCATTTTTACCGCAAAAAATTACTACTATCACCACCAGACCCAAATTCTGCAGTGACAAACCTTACAATAGTACCACTCTATCATCTTAAATAAGAAACCTGAAAAGAGTAATGGGTTTCAAATAACGGACACATCCTTCAACTTTTATCACTTTAACAATAAAAGAACAAATGAATTCAAAAAAGAAGACAATCATAAAATTCGATGTTACAAAACCCAAAAATAGCGACAAATTGATTATCGGTACAGGGTACACGCCTCAGGAATAGCATGAAAACAATACGGAATATACGCTCGCATATAAAATGGGGGACCGGATGATCAAAATAAGGCGTTCTCCGTGTCCCGCATAAAAATAGAACGAGTGTCCATTGTCTCTATTGTTCTATACATTCAAACAACTACTTGAAGCGGAGACCAAGAGATATTACGATTCATATACACTTACACTATCAACCGTTTGCTATAAATCTAAACATCTTTTGTTTCCTGGAACCCCTTCGTTCGTCTATTACCTATTTTCTGTCTGCGTCTACGTAGTCCAGTATACCCGAGGAACCAACTAAACGAGCAATGCTGTAGACGACGACTCAATATTTCATATCAGAATTTTTCACCACGAAATGTCTTCATGACGCATCCCCTATTCAATCGTCCAAGTTCTTCTCATAGTTAATCGGTATAATGAAAGATTCTTGTGTTATGTCAAATCCCCTGGCGTCACTGACTTCCTTGGTTATGACATCAACAAGGAAATCTTCTTCTTCTAACCTCTTTTTATGCAACTCATCTTCATCAATGATGTCAAACTCGTCCTCCTTTTCGATATACTCGATGTTCTCTTCGATTTCAACAAAATCTGGCGCTAATGCACTCCATTTCTGTGGGAACGATACCGACCAAAGATATACTATCCCACTGTCCAAACCAATTGACCCAATTGTACATCGCGAGTAGTCCCATTTGACATCTATTAACTCTTCATTAGACCCTTCTAGGATTTTAACCAATGATCCCATGGATGTTTCCCATATGTACAAATCATGCGATGACTGACCATGGGTTGATGCTACTAGGAAATCACCATTGTGATTGAATGTAACTGAATTCCATTGTAATCGATTCACCACATCTTGATATTTGTGGTCAATTTCAAAATCCAACTCGCTGATATCATCAATATTTATGAGATCTGGTGGTAAATTGATCTGTCGTATTACTCTGTCTGATGAATTTATCGCCAATTTTCTACCATTGGAAGAAATCATTAGATTCTTAGTATTGGAATTGGATAATTTAATCGAATGCACTAGCTTGCAATCGTCATTCACGTCAAATATGTTCAACCATCCCTTGCTGGTGCCTGAAAATATGTAATTCCCGTCGTTGGTGAAAATCGACACCAATGTCATATGTTTATCATCTTTCTTTCTTCGCTTGTTACTTCTTCTTCCATTTTCTTCATCTTCATCAACAATCATTTCTTCGTTGTTTTCTTCCAAGGGGGTAGTTTCTAATGTGGTAACTTTAGGTTGTTCTTTCTCATCTGTCCAATCTACATACACTGGTGAATCTTCAAATAATGATGCAGTGAAAACAAGATGATCCTTGGGATTCATGTTTGCCAGCCATATAGGACCATCGAATTTGATCAGTCTGATAACAGGACTCCTGTTCCTATTTGCGTCTTTATTGGCAGTGTTGTTGTTCACATACTTCAAATCCCATAATTTGACCCACCAGTCTTGAGAACTAGTTAATAAATATCGTCCACACTGAGACCAACTGATTGATGTGATTGGTCGTATATGACTGTCTTGTTTTAAATGGGCAATTACTCCGCTGGATACCATATCGTAAATGGCGATTGATCCATCCGATAGTCCAGATGCTAAGTAATCTCCTTTATGATTGAACTGAATGCATACTGAATGGCCGTAGTTTAACGTATTGGTTAATGTTTCAGGAAACTCCTTGGCCACGGAAAATGGATCTTGTAATGCTAAATTCATTGGAGTAGTGGGTTGTTTTGGTATTTTTGGTTTTGAAAAATTTTTGAATCTGTGTGTCAGTTTTTTATTTTTATTTTTTTTTGGCCCTGCGCGTCGAACGTATCGAATTTCTTCTGGTGCCACCAATTTTAAGATTCACCACCACGGCGGAGCAAAGCAAAAAATAGACAAAGCGGAGGTTTCAACTTGTACGGATTATCAATCACTTTTCATCCTAACTCTCTAACAACCAAATGGAATTATCATGACAGACACTGCGACACAACAAAAATCAGCACTATTTTCATCCCCAATGAGTCTACCTATATCACCGTCTTCTTCATCGTCAACGACAACGACAAGTTTGATTTCTAAAAGTTCCTCATCCAGTATCCCCCTACTACGAAAGACGAAATTTGATGATCGTTCGAAAACCAAGACTGGTATTTCATTGAAGTTATACCTGTCCCTAGGCACAAAAACAAAGACAATCAATGTTAGTGATGAAGAAGAAATAGGTGAATCCAAGTTGATTGATATTTTTAAATGGACGGAAATGAATGAACTTTCCATAACTATGAAATCGTCTGAATTCATTAATCAACATGGGAACTTTCAATTTTTTAAAGCAAATTCAGTATACATTGCCATAATTACCACGAGGGCGAAGATTGTTATATTTAATTATCGACAAGAGATTGAGTTTGTGTTGTGTGTAGATCCGACAGAATTATCATTGGTTACATGTATTGCATTCTCGGGGGACTGTTCTTCTTTATGTGCTGGATTTGAAGACGGCTCAATTAAGATTTGGAAATTGAAAAATACCAATGAGGAATTGGAGATACTACCGCATTACACTATTTACCCCGTTAGTTTGAAATCGAGGTTTGTTCAGAATGTACAGGGCCATATAATGAATACAAAAATCACATTCGTATCCTTTGTTGGGGATTCAAATCACCAAATAGTTTCATGTGATGATACAGGATTGGTATTTTTCCACAATGGAGTTAAGAAATTCATGAATTTATTATATATAACAAGCAAGTTGTTGGGAAGAAATGATGCCAATTTGAATGATGAAAAGTTTAAAATATTAAATTGTGAAATGTTGCCGTTGGGATCGTCGGTTGAAATCACAGACAAAATGGGGATATTGGCACTAATGACGTCGGAATTGTTAATTATTGTTTCAACTATATCGTTAAATGACCCTAGTATTCCGTTTGTCAAACAGCATTTCAAAATTGGGAAATCGAAACGCGTCATGGGGGAATCATTGGAGACTTGTTTGAATTGGTTTCCTTCAATGAAAGCCCTAGAAGGCGCAACCACAAATGCTAAGTTATGTTATGTTTGGAATAATGTGTTGACTATTTTGGAACTTGATAATCAAGTCTTTTCCAGTAAAATTGTCAAACTAATTCATGATGCAAAGGATAAAAATAAGATAATCTCAAAACTCCCCTTGACAAAAACCTGTCGATGGGTAAGTGATGCTAACATCAGATCCGTTAAATGGATCCAATCGGACATCTTATGTGTGTTTACCGATAATGATAAAATGATTACTTTCTATTATGTCAATGATACCCTCACCCCCATCGCAATCGATTCCATTGATGCAACATTCCAAAACATGAACGTATCAAAACGAAGAATTCTATGCAATGATTCATCATCTGGTATATTCATTGGACAGCTGCAAGGTTGGGCTGACATATTAGTGCATAAATTATCTCAAGAATCATACGTCGACGCATTATCAATAGCCGATAATTACTATAATTCAAACAATCCAGGAAAGTTAACCATTGTGGGATTGCCCAAAGACAAAAAGCAACGAGGTCAATTAATTCAACCGTATCTTGTCAAGATTATGAAAGAATCCTTACCTCATCTATTCAGCGAATCACATAAAAAATCATACATCACATTGTGTTTAAACATCATTGCCTATATTAATGATATCGAATTATTGGAACAATTGTATGAAATTGTGAATGATGACTCTATTTACTTCCCGAGTTTGGAGTCGTTTATAATGAGTGGTAGTATCATTTCGTTACCACCGGTGGTGCTTAAAAAGTTAGTTCAGTATTACGTACAGGAACAGAGTGGGGATTTGTTAACGGAGATTATTTGTACTTTGGACATAAAGACATTAGACATTGATTTAACTATTCAATTGTGTACACAGTACAATTTGAAAGAGTGTTTGATATATATTTGGAATTTTGTACTCAACGATTATGAAACCCCATTGATTGGATTTTTAGAAGAGGTTGAAAAGACTGATGGCGATGATGATGACTTTAGAGTCTATACATACATGGCTTATATTTTGACTGGCAGACAATACCCTACTGATAGATTCATTGAAAATGAGATTGCTGCCAGGAAATCAATCTGTGACATTCTATTTTCAAGTACTGCCATTCCTAATATTCCTTATACTACCCCAGAGACGATTTTCCCATATTTATTTACCTTATTGAAATTCAATTCTTTTGAGATGTTATCTACATTGAATGAATTTTTTGAAGATCCTTTCCTTAATGAAGATCCCAAATTATCAAGACAATATTTAATTGAAACATTATTAGATATTTATGAAATCAATGATGATGAATTTTCCCAATTTGATAAATGTCAACTTCTGATATTTATTAGTAGAAATTATCCCAAATACAGTCAATTTTTACGATTATCAGAAAGCACACTACGTGAAGTAATTGATACATTATGCGACAATAAAGATCCCACAATTGTTGAAGATTGTGAGTTGGGATTACTGAGCTTACTACCAGTTTATGATGGTCAAGATTATGATGAATTTATAATTGAAAAATTGGAAATCGCCAAATATTATAATGTTCTTATTAATATTTATAAATCTGAAGGGAAGTTCTCCAATGCATTGGAAACATGGTTAAAAAAGGAGCATGACGAAAGAGATAACAAGGATAATGATGGTCAGTTGACGGATCTTTTGGAAAGCTCGTTTACCTCAAGTAAGAATGCAAGTGATAGATTGAATTTGGTAAAGATAATTAGGCAGAATTTTGAAAAATTTATGAAACTAGATGATCGATTTATTAAATTAATCGAAAAATTTACACCCAATTTACACATGGAAGTATTAAATATATCTACGAAGGAGAATGAGATTTACATTTACAAATATCTTGATGAATTATTTAAAATATCCCAAATCGATCCAACACCCTATATGACAAGGTATATTGAGTTGCTACTTGTGTATTCTAGGGAACAAGTTATTCCATTTCTTGAATCGTGGAAAGATAAAGTGAACTATGATGAAGTTTATTCAATTTGTGAAAAGAATGAAATTACCGAAGGACAAACAATGTTGTTAACCACTAGACATGAATTCAGACAAGCATTAGATGTAATTATACAAGCAATGAAGAAAAAATTATCCGAATCTGACGGTGATGATGAACCTCAAAAGTCAGCGTTTCGAAAGTTATTAAACTTGTCATTCTCAACTATAGGAAATTCCCCCAACACGTCGGATTTAAATCAAGAATTATGGATAATTTTAATTGATGAATTAGTTAAATTATCTAATATCCCCAAATACCACGATTTTATAAACGAATGCATTCATGATTGTTTTATATTCATAAACAATAATTCCAAAAATGAAACCTCATTTTTTGAAATCTTGAATAAATTCATCACCGAATCCAGCGATCAAAAAACCATCAGTAATATTAAGAAAATCCTTGAACAAGTGTTTATTAGTTATTCCACTGATTCGGAGATTTTGAAAATTATCAAATACATGTTAAACAAAGATATTTATAAGAAAATGACCGAATTGAAAGACAAGACTTTGGAAGGATGGATAATTGAGAACTTGAAATGTTCATGTTGTGATTCGAAAGTTATTGGAAATGGTATAGATTTAGCCAGACATTATTTGGCATTCGAAGAACAAGAAAAACGGAAAATATGGAAACTATCCAAAAATGATTCTGGTGGTATGGATAAGTTTGAAGATTTGGTGATTGTATTCTTCAGTTGTGGTCATGGATATCACAGAAAATGTTTAAAGAATCTACTGGTGGATAATTATTGTGTAATATGCCATGAGTAGTCAATAATTGATAGTTTATATATAAAGAAGATTGCAGTTATTCGTTTAGAACGCCGGACCCCTCCTCCAGATCTAGATCTACAGGTCTACAATGGTCCCACGCTACCGGAGCCTATGAGGCATCAGAATTAAGCCGCCATTAGCCTCTATATTTACCAACCGTAGACCATGTCATTCCTTATCGTATCTCAACTTCTCGTATCGTTCTAAGTTAGCTTATTGTGTATAAGTAAATATTTAAGTATACCCAATTGGTAGCATCTTATTTACGGTTTTTATTTGCGTAGATTACGTAATAGTTGGTAGCGCAGAAAATACAAAGAGAGACAGGCGGAACCCTACTTCCTAATTGGGATCATTGGTAAACATTGCAATGAAATTTTCTTTTTTTCCTCTATTTATTTTTAGATCGAAGAAGTAACATAAGCACAGGGGGAGGAGTGATTCGAGGAATTAAACAATGGACAATGATGCTATATATATATAGAAAAAAAAAATAGGCACATAATCGAAATGAAATAGAAAGAACGTTTGTGAAAATAAAGAAATAAAGGGATAAAAAAAAATTTTTTATATTGAATTTACTTTTCTTCTTCTTCTTCCAATACAATTCTTGCTTTGATTATAGAGGTTGCATTGAACATCACGCATCTTCAACACATTTATAACACATCTAGCACACACACACACACACACACACACATCGAAAATACCCACACATCCCCAAAAAGCCTTCTTTTTTTTTGTTGTTGTTGTTATTGCTGTTGTTGAATCTTTTTAATACCCCCCAAAGCCGCCTCCCTAGCAAGCAATTCGAGGAAATACAGTTTTACGAAAGTAAACTTTAATTATTCCCATTCAGCATTTCCTACCGTCCCAAAGCCATGGCTAATAAACTGAACTACCCACCACCAAAGGCCGTTGACTTTTCTGATGATGATGACGATGATTTATTCGATAATAATGATTATGATAATGATACCATTAATCAACCTCCAATTACGCCCAACTTAATAACTCCATATCAATTGTCCAACCTTCCGCCTCCAGTTGCTACTACTACTGGCAATGCAATGTTGGATTATAATCCTTTCAATCAACCTCCACCTCCACTTCCTCCAACTTTTCAAGGATACCATAGTAGACAAAATTCGTTCTCCCCAAATAACAAAAGGAAGTCGAATAGCTATAAGTCAAACTCCAATTCCAATTCTGGATCTTCTTCATATGGTGGAACATTATATGACTACGAAAATGATTGGCAAGATAAAAAGGGAGCATTTAGTGATCTGAACGATGATGACGATGATATTGTTGGGAATCATGATGATGATGATGATGAAAAGCATAGAATGATGCCGGGTCGTTCCAAGACTGTTAAATTCAACGAACTTGAATACCCACCATTGACTTATTCACCAGGTAAGAAATCACAAGTGAATGTTTATGATTATGATTTAGAAGAAAATGAATCCAATAGTAGTAACAATAACAACTCTAGTGGTAGTGGTAGTGGTAGTTCAAGAGGAGCTAATTTCGTTGGTGATGATTATATGATTAACCCCTTAGTTGATGCCGATGATGATGATTCATTGGATCCCTTCGGTGATGATGAATCGTTATTCCTGGAAACCGGAGAAGAAATCATGAGACGTGGTACCACCATAAGAAGATCCCACACTTTGAAAAGCAAGAGCGGCACAACTCCTGATCGTGATTATAACGATCATGGTGTGGATGAACTTGATGAAGATGATGACGAAGATTTCAAACCGAAATTAACATATACCAAAACCATCAAGAAGGCGAAATTAATCAATGGTAATTATGTCATTGATATGCCGGTGCCAAAATCGTTATTGGACACATATGGACAAAAAATCATTGGTCATCATCATAATAACCATAATAACATCCCCAGGGAAATGTCCTTTGTTAGATATACTGCTGTGACTTGTGGACCTTCAAATTTCGTTAAATTCAATTACAATTTACGACAAGAGTTGTATGAACCACCAAGAAGAACAGAAATTATGGTTTGTATCACCATGTATAACGAAGACGAGATCTTATTAGCCAGAACCCTTAAAGGTGTATTTGATAATATCAAGGATCTTACCAAACGATCCGATCCTAATTGGGGCGATGATAGTTGGAAAAAAATCGTTATTGTTATAGTTAATGATGGTAGATTGGAATTAAACAAACGTACTGAAGTTTTATTGAAAGCATTGGGTATTTTCCAAGATGGATTTGGTAAGAGTAAAATCAATGAAAAATCCGTCAAGAGTCATCTTTATGAATACACTTCCACCGTGGGGATAGATACAATTAATGATAAAGTTCATTTAGTTGAGAACTCCACTCCGGTACAATTCTTATTCTGTTTAAAAGAGAAAAACAGCCGTAAGATTAATTCCCATCGTTGGTGTTTCCAATCATTTGCCCCCATAATCAAACCTAAGATCATCATGTTATTGGATTGTGGTACTAAGCCAAGTAAAGATGCATTTTTCTATCTTTGGAGAAGTTTCAAAGATGAAAATGTTGCAGGAGCATGTGGAGAAATGAGAACCGCCTTGGGTCCTAATAATAAATTATTACTTAACCCATTGGTAGCGGCGCAGAATTTCGAATATAAGATTTCCAATGTTTTGGATAAACCTATGGAATCGGTGTTTGGATTCATCAGTGTGTTACCAGGGGCATTCAGTGCGTATAGATATGAAGCATTGTTGAATGTGAATGGGGAAGGTCCATTAGAGAAGTATTTCAAGGGGGAATATTTACATCAAAGTACCCAAGTCGATGATGATGGTGAAGAAGATGACGAGAGGGATATCAAGGAGAAAAATTTCCAAGAAGCAGGGATATTCACTAGTAATATGTATTTGGCCGAAGATAGAATCTTGTGTTTTGAATTGGTGGCAAAGAAGAACCACAATTATATTTTGCGATATGTGAATGAAGCCAAGGCGGAAACTGATGTTCCCGAAAACATTGACGAATTCGTGTTACAACGTAGAAGATGGTTAAATGGGTCCATGTTTGCTGCAGGTTATGCTGTTTTCCATTGGACGAAAATTTGGAGATCCAATCATTCGTTATTGAGGAAGCTATTCTTACAATTGGAATTCTATTATCAATTGATCACCATTTTGGTTTCTTGGTTTTCCTTAGCAAGTTTTTTCCTTGTGTTCAGAATCTTAACTGCAAATTTAGGTGCTGCCGATATGAATTTCAACGTGGGTAAATATCTTGCTGTTATTTTCCTATGGTTTTATGTTGGGTCCGTGGTTTGTACTTTTGTTCTTGCCTTTGGTAACACTCCTCGAGGTACCAAGAAGTTTTATTTGGTGATTGCAATTTTTTTCGCAGTATTGATGGCATATATGATGTTTGCAGCTATTTTCTTAGCCGTGCATACAGTTACGTCAATTCTTGCGGATCATAAAGACGACTTCAGTATTGTTATGATATTTACAAACACGAAATTTAGAGATTTGGTGGTATCCATGGTTTCCACTTATATTTTATATTTCATTGGAGCATTCATGTATGGAGAGCCAAGTTTCATGTTTACGTCATTCATTCAATATGTTTTGCTTTCTCCTACTTATATCAATGTGCTAAACATCTATGCCTTCTGTAACATCCATGATGTTTCCTGGGGTACCAAAGGTGTGGAAACTGCTAAAGATTTGGGAGCAGCAAAATCATTTGGTAAAAACAACGATGAATTAGTGATGATTGCTCCTGAGAATATCACGGAAGAGTTGAATGATAAATACTTGAGTGCGTTGGATAGTTTACGAACCACGCCAGTGAAAATCATCCCTGCCAATGTGAAGAAAAGCAAAGATGATTCGTATTATGCATTCATTAGAACCATGACAGTGTTGGTGTGGATGTTGACCAATGCTATTTTGATGGCCATCGTGTTAGAATCGGCTGGTGTTGATATCATCACTAACCAAAACAATCAAACCAATGCTGACGGGTCAATTTCAGGTAATTCCCAAGTATTCTTAACCATTATTTTGTGGATTGTTGCTGGTTTGGCATTGTTTCGGTTTGTTGGGGCATTCTTGTTCTTGGTATTCAAAGGATTCAGACCATTGAAATGGAAATTGAAAGAACGTAAGAACAGAAAGAAGAACAAGAGTAATTAGATAGGCAAGTAAAAGGTGAGGCGAACGGGGAATAAGAATTTACATCCTGATACATAAAAATAAATAATATACACACGTATCATAAAAATCTACGTAAATTTCTCCGTAAAGCCTAGGGCGATCCGCCAAGGGCCACAAGTTACAACGGTTTTTCAGTTCCGCTTTCAACGTTTTTTTTCTGCTCGGTGGCGGGTGCCTTTCTGATTTCGATTTCGCTTGGTTCTGCCTTTGGATTGGGGCGGGCGATACCAAGTGAAAGCCAGAGCGAAAGCCAGAGCGAAAGCCAAAGCCAAAGCCAAGCCAACAATGAGAGCCAACAATAAAGTGGGGCGGATAGAAGAAGAGGGGAGAGGGGAGAGGGGAAAAGGCGATATCGAACAGAAGAGCTGTTTTGATTGTAACATTAATTTAAATTCTTGTAAGGCAATTGAAACCCGAATCTCAAAGTCAAACCCGAGAGAAACAAAACCTGAACAAGAATAATAAGAAAAAAAAAAAAAAGCAAATCCGTTGGTGTGGGATTAATGGCATTTTGTGTATATCTTATACCTCTTTATTATCTCTCTTGTGTCCGTTGTGTGTGTATGTGTTAGTAGCACTCGATGAGCCATAATCTCGGAGCAACCTTTTTTTTTTTTTCTTTCTTTTCTGTCGCTGTAGAATAATTTTGTCCAAATATTTGTATGTCCACAAAGCCAAAAATTGAGGGATTTTTCACCTGCTTTGTGTCAAAACTTTTGATTATTATTATTATTGTCCAATAGGAAGTAACCAAACAGACTTAATCTATTGCAACTTGTGCTTCTGTTTCATCTTCTGGTTCAACTTTTCCCCCCACCAAAAGGACCCCTCGTAACCGCTATTCCAAACAAAACCCTCAAGGCATAATTGTAACTTGTAAATGCAACAAGAGCAAGAGAGAGATGGCTAGGATGAAGGGTGTGTACTTGTACGAGTGTACTTGTACGAGTGTACGAGTATGAGTAGAGGTGAGTGAGTGAGTGAGTTAGGTTAGGTTAGGTTTGGCCGGACCTGCATCATTTAAACACACAAACTTCCTTACACTTACGTATACATAGAATATCACAATACCAAAACGGAATAAATCAAATCAAAGAAGAAATATTCGCTCGGAATTAAACCATAATTAAAAAAAAAAAGAACCCCCGAGGCACGGAGTTATAGTCGTTTGACTTATTTGTGATTTAACTCCATGGATAAACTATCAAAGGTCATCAAGCCTGTTCTGGCTGGTTGTTTCCGTAGTTCAACTGATGTCACACGATACTAACTGTATTCAAGAAAGTGTTACACTAAACAACTCCAAAAAAATGACAAGAAATAAACTGTATATGAAGAAGAACAAGAATAGGTTAAGTGGATATTATCGGCTAGAGTAAGACCGAACAGAAGCAAAAGCTTAATTCTATTGACAGAGTAGATGAAATGGAACCAGTTAAAGTGTGGTTCATTCAAAAAAGGTTAAAAAAGTGGGCTACTCAATTTGGTTGCAAATCTGTACCAAAACTAGAACAAAAAAAAAAAATACATACAATCCATACTGTACATCAGCAATATAACCATTGATATATTCCTTCATCTAAAGAGTATACGAACTCTAATTAGATACATGGTTCCGGAATCAAATTAGCTAAATGAGCCCCATCCCTACAAATAGAGACATCGAGAATGAAAAAGGTGACACATGGTTATGTATGTGAGTGTGGCGTGAATTTGTCTATTCGTATATGATCTCACGTGATACAATGATATTTAATTTATCAAAGGCTAAAAAGTATAAACCCAGGACAAATCAATCAAATCAATCTGTAGTTGTGCTCTTGTGGTTCTTTTTGAGTGGCAAACTTTCTTGGACTGGCTCGAGTTCCCATGCCATGTCATGCCATGTCCTGTGGTTCTATACCAATCCATGGCTTCTATTCTGCCGTCATTCCATGCGATTTATAACCCGATCGGTTATATAATCGGAATATTTTTTGATAGTGTGGGTTGGAGCGGAAGTATACAGAGGGAAAAAAAAAAATTGTCGCAATAGTTTGAATACCAATGGATTGCGAGTTAATTTCCCGACCGGAATTTTCTCTTGCAGTTTTAATCCGAGGAAGGTTACAGAAAACAACACGACACGACACACCAAGCAACATCAAGGGAAAAAAAAAAGAGGTAGCCTCTCCGTCGGCTATAAACACTATACTGTGAAATGCCCATGGGAATGTACAATTAAATGAGTAATCTCAGTTTGTGTGTCAAAATTGTTCTCTCTGTGTGGTTTGTATCCCTGGTGAACTATTCGAAATGTTAGCCACGCAAATAAGGTGATGGTGATCGTAAGTACGTAATCAAATAAAACCGTTCTTCTGTCAATAGTGTATAGCCGAAGGGTATTAGGAATTGGATGGAAGATCAATTGATAATAGCCAGTGAAACAAGAGGGACAAAAACTAGCAATAACGATCACACGAAACTACGAGGAATAAACACCCCTACTGCTACTACCATCAGAGAAAGAACAAGATAACCAACTGCAATGTGTGGTTAATCAAGGCTTAACATTTTCCATTTCCATTTTTATATTATATAGTTTATCTCATTGTCGATGAAGGCAGTTATTGTAAATCCTCTCATGCCGCTTCAATTGAGATCTGAAACTTATCAACCAATGCAGAATAGTTCTGTCATTCTGTCGTTCTACCAACCCACTCTAGACTCATCTGGCATTGGTTCGGAAAGTCAACAAAACGAAAAAGAAAAAAAAAAAAGAAATTAATTAGATTGAGGGGGGGAGAAATAGAAAACCGGGACAAAATTCTTCTACATAAATGTCGCGCAAACGTATCCCGGTTATTCAGGCTAAGTTTACTTGCGGAATTTTCTTGGAGGTCAATCTTTTATTAATGCAGGAAAAGTGTCGTAGGAATATTGATAAGATATATGTGAAATATAATACATAATCAAAAAGTAATAAATAATGTCCATAATAATAGTAGGAAAGAAAAATACCCACCTTACTCTATCTTGCTTGAAATTCTGGAGTAACTGATTAATTAAATGCTAAATAGCCGCTAAATTAGCACTGCAAATTTGAATTACATATCTCCGTCTCCCGCACAATTTCATCGTCTTTTTTTTTTGGCAATGAACAGTGAAAGGGAAGAAGTTCAATGAAACTCGTTCCAGTACTACCTGTTTCATTCAAACAAACAAAAAAAAAAGCAACAGGCGTCGAAGTAGCAGTAATTATGGTGGTAGTAGTTGTGGTAGTAGTACGAGAAAGAAGAAGACGAAAAAGAAAGGCTACAAAATAGAATGAAATTTGGAACATATTTGTGTTATTATTGTGCAACCACTAAAATAATAATCTCACCAATTAGACAACTAAAATTATATGACATCAATTCATCTACATCAATCCCACGTTTTATTGTCTGACTTTCTTTGCCCCATCTTCAATCCCACTCTTCTCTTTATTATTATGGGAAAAGAAATGTGAATATTATGGATCTCTCGCTAGGTTATAAATCAGCCTTGTTTCTTCATCGTAAAAAGAAAGTTGTACACTTTCTACATGTAAAAGAGTTCTTTTTATTTTTGATTCCAACATTCTGCACTGCACAAGTTCCAACGGTAACGGAAATCAGACACATGAGGGATTTATGTCTATATATGTAGAAGTAGATGTCGCAGTTGCAGTAACAGTAACAGTGTGTACCTGTTTGTGTAGTATTATAATAATTTATTATTATTGTTGTTCCCAGTATTGGCATTGGCAGTGGGTCAATATTGCCTAACGGTTCAGAATGTGGATGAAGCGGAGTAGAATGTAGAGGAAGAATAGAATAAGGTGGAGCCGGGTCAAAGAAGGAGAGAGAGGAGTAACCACAATTGTTTGTTTGATTTACGAACAGTGTTGATGTAACTCGCTGGTGGGTGTTCCTGATAGAATCTATACAACCAGCACAAATATGCTCAATTGATCTGATATTTCACTTAGCCAAGCACATTGTGTGAATTGATTGATTGATCGATATAGGAATGTACATACACACCACCATTCACAACATTCTGGCGGAAGTAGGAAATAAGATCTAAGCCAGCTTCTGTTAATAATACTGGCTGAAAAAGCCTAATGTGCAAAAAAGCAATGAAACTTGGTTTCGGTATAGATCGGTGCGAAAATTAGTTAACATAGTGTGTGGTGGGCCGGCGGAACACAATACCCGTGCGACATTTTTTTTTTCTCAATTTTTCCTTGGTGCGATGCGCTCTAAACTACCGGCAGAGAAAGGCGAGAAAGAAAGCGACGGGAACGCAACGCGGCCAACAACAAGAAGAAGAAGGAAAAAAATTGCGACAGACGGCGAAACCAAAGTTTCATTTTTATATACTTTTGTCAATGTCGGCAGTCGTGCAAGATGGTTAGATGGAAAATCCTCTATTGAGTTTGTGTTATGAAACCTGGTTACTTTCCCTCCAATAAGATGCGAGACAGTACCTGAGATAAGCACAAGAACAAGACCTGGAATTGGAATTAAAGCCAGGCTTATGAGTAGCCATTACCAGCAACCACAGAAACTGAGTGGGTGAATCCGTGTGTGAGTGTGAGTGTGTAAGAGAGAGAGAGAGTGTGTGTGTGTGTGTGCGGAATATTTGAAACATCGTGAAAAGAAATTGGATACAATGGAGTGGAAGAGTGAGAGATGACGTATTGGTATAATAACGGGTTTGTGATATCCAGGATATTTCCCCAATCGTGTATAGAAGGTAGGTCAAATCCGATCGGATCGAAAGGGGAAAAATGTAGAAAGTGAAAAGCAAAAGCAAAAGCAAAAGAAAGAGAAATAGAAATGGGAAAGACAATAATAAAACGTTTCGTTATAACCGAAGAGAAACAGGAACCAGGATAATAACCGTAGCGGTGTGGTGGATGGTCAAAGAAATAGTATATGGCACAGAGGTATGTGACACAATCTTAAATCATAATACAGCATTCAGTATTGTTGAGAATAATATTACTTCCGGCCGGTCCTGGCTATATGCATAAATTAACTGATACTGATGAGGCAGAAATGTGAAAAAAAAAAAAAATCGGGTAGTGTGAAACAACAAAATTACAGGGCCACTGTGTCTCAGAGGATAGGTATTGGTTATATTATTCGTAGGAATTTATAGGAAAGACAGCAGAGAATTGTACAATGCCGGTTAGTATTGTGTTAATATACCATCTTAGTTGTAGTTATTCAATGGGGATAAAATGATTTTGGGAAGATGGGGGATGGGGATAAGATGGGTAAATAGGAAATTGAGGGAATTTAAAGTGGGGGCGTGTACTTTGTGATAAACTCTTTCCATACTGAGATTAAACGACAACAAAGAAAAAAAAAAACAATTCGCATAATTTAATTGGGCAGCAAATAAAAAAAAAAAAAAAAAAAGAAAGAATTTCGCACAGTTGAAAAATTAATCCCTCAACTAACTTTGCTTAATTTAAATTAACCAAACATTTTTGTCCAGCCCATTTGGATGCACGATAACTCTTTCTGTGTTTCTATGGCTTTGTGGTTTTTGTGTACTTTCTACATTTGTGTCTTTGTTTATTTTTTACGTTTATTTGGACAAAAATTTTTCACCTCATGTCCATAGTTACATGCATACAAACAAGCATACATACTTAGTGCCATCCGTTATTTCTATTTCTTCCATATACTTTTCTTTCTCGCCCATACAATCTCTTCCGTTCTCTCTCTCTCTCCCTCCCTTGTTTTGGTTGTTGTCGTCCATTTTGTTTTACAACAGAAAAATTTTCGTTTGTTTTTTTATTTTTTTTTTTTTTTTTTTTTTTTTTTTTTTTCTTACTCACTGTATATTCAAAACCTCACGTTCTCGCCCTAAACGGGCTCGAAGGCCTTTTCATCACCACAGGTGACGAGAGGTAGACAAGCACACAGGAGGTGGCAGAGGCCCAACCTGCAAGGAAGTAAATCTATATACCTTATACCTAAATACAAAGCATCACATCAAAACCATGACCAGTCATGATTTGCTGCTACTCGCAAAACTCCCGTCTAGTTAATAGGGCTATTTTTAATTCTAAGGCTGTTTGGAAGACTTCAGACCC